>JAAXYW010000298.1:0-44559 GCA_036851895.1 Orthonychiurus folsomi
CGAAAGGGTTAAATCATTATTTATAAACCCCATTTTAAATTAAAACATTTCAAATCCATGGACACCCTTTGTATGTTTCCTCAGCCAGTCATTTTCCTTCAATAACTTAATTATTACTTTACCACAAACCAAACCACAAACATAATTTCCATTCCATATATATTCTTCGATTCATGTATATAATTACAGGTCATCGCCGTGGCCGTGGCCTTTTAGCCCATAAAGAAACCGAAAAGCGGGAGATCCCCCCATTCCTCCACCCAAATCCCGTACCGTAAACAGTTCATTTTTACGAGGAAAGGAATCCCAATTATATTTGTAACAATTCATTTCCACGTCCATTGCATTGCATTGCATTAAATGCGCTTGCGTGGTACTCAAATTATGAAGGAAATACATTAACAAAACGTACAGGAATTTATGAACCTGCGTTTGCGTCTGCGCCTGCGCCTGCGTGTATTTCCCCCAAGTCAGTCCGGTACTTGTGTTTTTGGATTTGAACATGGGTGTAATTATGATTATGACAAGTGCAACTGTTATGTTTATGAATATGAGAACATAAATACCCACGTTTAAAAGTCATGGTGAGCAGGAAAGGGGTAAGACTTTTTTGAGGAAGCTTTCATAAGATGCGCATGCGCGTAGCTGCGTAACAGCGTGGCCGTGGCCGTAAGATTATGGGGATTCGAACAACACCTCCCCCTGGGAATTTTATTTTGTGGCATGGCATGGCATCGCATAACGTGGCGTGCCTGCTGCATCCTCCATCGTGTAATAAGCGTCAAGCGTAAAGGAAGAAGTTAATGAGACAGATTAGTATGCAGATGAGTGAGTGCTAATAACAGTGTAAGTAACTCATATGGGGATCCCACCATTAAACTACGTTGTTCAAGTGTTAAATGGTTGAGGTCATTTGGGTGGTCAGCAGCCATTAACAAGGGTTTGGAGGGAGTTGATGGGTTTCTTTGGAAATGATGAGGTTTCCGACCGCGGTTAGCGTTATCCTTGAAAATTATGTGCGAATACAAATATTATTGCACAAATTTTGTACAAAATTTGATGCACAAATATTCCTAGGATTCAATTAACATATTGAGAATGTGAAAACAATGCAAAAATTTAANACAATGCAAAAATTTAAATATTTTGCGCAATTTTTAATTTTGTGAGCCTCAGAATACTGTATAGACTGGTACATTGTAGGCCAATCCGATGTAGGTATGAATCTTGCTTTCAATAATTGTAATGTGAATTACACAAATACCCTATATGTCGATTTGAAATGGATAAGAATAGTGCTTTCATGATTAAAAAATGATTTTTTTTCATATTTTAGTAGTCTCAACATTACCTTGATTAGCGGTAACAGGAAAATGAATGCCCCATAATTTCCAGAAACTTCAAAACATAATTTCTACATTTTGTATTTTCCCGCTGCTCTGCTCTACGCGCGTAAGCGTAGCGTAATGTTATGACCACGTCCGTCCAAGTCGTGGTATTCTCCATAAATGTAATGCAAGTAGAAAATTAGTATGCTAATCACCTCAGCAGTCCCCGCGTTAAAAACAGTGTAAGTTTCATAAGTCATAACAATAATTTACAGAGTCCTCAATTCCTTCGTTGTTGTTTTTTTGTTGTCCGAGGATTTCCAAAATCATTTTTCTCATGCATGCACCCTTCCGTAATGAATCGAACATTTTCCCTCAAAAACGCCCAAACCCCGTCGTCACCACGCCCCATATTCATTTTTATGAGAGCGACGAGTTTACCCACACTAATTTTCTTCACAAAATTCTTTTTGTATCATAAAAAAATGTTTACCAGGCAGACGGATTACAGTACTACGCGCGGAGCTACCGCACCACAATTCAAGGCTGCTCCATTTCCCGACTTAAAATTAAGAGTCATTTAATTTTCCTTATGCTATGACCCATGCCATAGTACGGCACGGTAAGTAATCAGGTGGCGACGTAAAAATGTGTAATGAAATTCTTAAAGTTAAATGGACTTTTACCACGAACTTTTAAAAACATAAAAAAAATGCTTCCCCTATTTAACGGAATGCTACGCATGCAACACCGTACAACACAAATGCCTTAAATTTTGAATTTTCATTTTAAGGATTTCCTTCTTTTCTCCCATTAAGATAAACGACAATGGATATTTGCACTCCAGTCCTTACACGCCATAATTAGTTATTCACTGTCAATCCATGTTATTCTTATGCTTTGGGAGTGAGGACATAAAAATTACAAGGACGCGACTGCAGCATATTGTACCTATTTAATTGATGAGGATTTGATTATTTGCTCGTAACTTTCTTGGGTTTGACCACAGTATGAATATTTTATGAGTGCATGTTTACACCTTGTTAAATATTCATGGGACTAGGGAATCGGAAATATTTGGAATGTGTTATGGCACTATTCGCTGTTTTAGCGTCGCTGATGCAAAAATAGGGTAAAAATGCAAATTCTGCACAAAATTTTTGTCTTTTGAATATCCAATTGTACTAAAAGTACTCGTAGCTCATAATTTTCAGTTGACCGAATTTGCATGTCCTGTGCATATTTTAACTATCTACGTAGGAAAATGGCGAATTTAAAAACACATGCATTCATATGTACTATATGTCTTAGAAATTTCGCACGACTTAATGCCGAATAAATTCGCAAAAAAGTTTTCGCCCGGACGGGGATTTGAACCCCGAACCCAAGATTTGTTTGATTCAGTTTAGATTCATTACTTGTGCTCTAGCAGTTGAGCTATCCGGGCACCACGTCTGAACATATGCGAAACAACGCTGATATGCGAGATGCCAAAGATAGGAACTGCACAATGGACGGGATGAGCACAGTAAAAAAATGCGGCAAGCAATGCGAACTTAACTAACGGGCCCGCCATTGGGTTTTTTAGCCTGACTTGCCGAATGTTGGTTTTTTACCGTCCGTGCCATTGCCATTAAGTCAATGAATTCTTGATTACTCTCAATTTATTTTTAAGAATGGACAATTGAGGGAACTGTTATCACTTCCCCTTACTTTTGTTAGCCGTAGTAAACATTACATTCTAAGATAATAAAAGCAGATGTTCAGATTCATTTATATGTTACAGCGACTCTTTCATTGGTTACTTTATGATCACGGATGAATTTTAGAATAGTATTATTGACAAACAATATTTATTCATATCAATATTGAGCTACGGAACACAATTTAAATTTAAATTTAGTTAATTTTAGTAAATTAAACTAATTAAACTTTACAGCTGCTCTCCCATTAGCGACATTCCAATAATTATCTGAATTTTTAAACCAAATCTTAATAAAAGATGCATCCCGATTAGCTAATATTTTACTAGAGTTTGAGTTGAACTACTCAGTACATCATTCCTCCATTTAATGGAGTTCCGAAATTTAATAGCTGAGCGAACACTTGTACGTCGCAGATGAGAACTTCGGATACAGAATAGCGGGTCTTGAATTGTCATTCTTAACAGAGAAAAAAACAATTCTTTGAAACAATCCGAATTTGAGGAAGTGCTTACAAATTCTGCTAATTGAACTTCCATTCGCTCCATAGCTAATTGATTAAATTCCAACAAAATTCTGTTTACATCAATTTTGGACGATTTAACTCATAGCAGGCATTCGAGCCTTCTTACCAATGCAATGGCATTGTACTTAAATGATACCAGAAATTTACTAATCCGTAACTTAATCTAGTTACAAGTCACACCAGAATTACATTTCTACAAGCACAGTAATTTGTGTATTAGTATAAAACGGATCAAATTTAGCCAAATGCAACAGAAATTCAGAATTTTGGATTCTTCATATCTGATTTAGCAATATTTGCTGTACATTTTAACAGATAACAAAGGGATTTATGTATACTGTAATATGCACAAAGCCTTGAAATGCAAGTAAAAGTAAATGTCGTTTGGTTTTCATCCTTCTAGTTTTTGTAAAAGTTGTGCATGTATCCTCAATAACCCGTTCAGGAATGAATATGCCCTTTCTCTTTGTGCTCCAATACGTATCCTCCATAATTTATTCCATCCATGAATTAGATTACCCACCGGCAATCATTGTTTTATTGCGAATAAGAATTCAAATACTACACGTGTCAACGTGTAGAGTGTAGAGGATGTGTGAGTGATTTATTTATGTGACTCGAGAACCCGCCATTAGTAAATAACAATGAATCCTTACGTGTCCTTACATGGATCTCTTTGCAAAACAAAAAAAGTTCATGTGATTTGCCTCATTGTTATTGTCTGCAACCCTCCAACAAATCTATCAAACCAAACATCCACTTGTACAGATTAAGAAATGTTGCATGAATGTTAATGAGGGGGCATGCACTCAATGCCCCATGTCTCAAAATTCAATTCCGCTTTCCTTTGACGCGTTGGCGCTGCAATTGTTCCGCTAATGCAAACCAAGCATAATTTTATAATTCTGTATTAAAATTTGGCAAATTTTTTGACTAAATTCCTAATAACTCCCAAAACCATGCGCATGCCATGCCATCCAAATAAAAATTGCGTACCCGATTTTTATGAGGTTAATAGCATTTGCGAAAACCGCTTTTAGATGTTATCCCTAATTCACACAAAAAAACTGCAGTCATCAAATCCAAAGCCATTAAGACGAGGCTACACATTCGTCAAATTACGATTCGCGCGTATGTATTTCCCGCCATCGTCGTTGATTGAGTGAAAGGGGCACAGCACAGGTACGGATATTAGATTAAGAATTCATACTCCTCCCACATTAAAACGCTTTCTTTCGTGGTTTTTCTACCCCATTCCACATCTTGATTGTGTAATATGTGTCCACTTGAGTTGTACTGTTTGGTTGGGTTGTTCATACACGGGAGTGACTCCCCAAGCACAATATTTTATTTTTATGGCCTTACACGCATTTCACTCCTTCCCCTCTCCCGCGCCGTGGCGCGTAACTTTTCAAATTTGACACTTCTAACATTTGCATGGCATGCCATGCCATCACCCGTAAAAACGTACGTACCGTACGCGGGATTATTAATCCCTAATCTACTCCTAACATTCACCTTTCGCACGCGCACGCCAGGCAGGCCTTAAAAAAATGTCGTATCACTTCCGCTTTCCCTTAATGCATTCTTCATCTCATGGATTTGAGTGCTATGCTAGTGGGACTGACTTTCTGCAAGGAATTAATGGCGTGTCTGAATTATAGACTTCACTAGTCTTTCTAGTCTAACTTTGTAGCCTTCCACTTTCGACATAACCTAACATGAAGTTTTAGTACCCCCCTATATTAGATTCTTCTACGTACACTGTCAGTCACCATTTTGATGGTGCCAGTCAATTTCACCTAAAACCTGTCTGTGTCTACCCTCACCCCAAAACCAAGACCTGTTTCAATTAGAGGACCGCAGTGCGTTGCAGTGGTGACAAGGGGGCAACGTCAACGCCCGACGTCTAATACATAAAGTACGTATGTGATTGCGCAGGCGCAGGCGCAGACAGTCACAATCATACATAGGCATTGGTGGCATCCGTATTAGCTCCTATGGTTTGCGTTGCTTGAATTTAATTTGGTCATAGGTGTTTTTCTTCTGAGGAATGAATGGGAAGGAGCAACTTCCCTCATAAATGACAATGCCGACAATTTATTTACAAGGAATTTATTTGACGGGTAAATAATCCTTTCCGCACGGATTAATGGTCTGGTCTGGTTGGATAATTGTTTGACGGCGGCGGCTCGCGCGCGACGGCGTGGATAATTTGAATGGGCTTGAGGAATTTGAGGAATCCGCTATTGTGATTCAAAAAATTTAGCTGGCTGTTTCATTGAAGATTTCTTTAAAAAAAATAAGTGCTATTTTACTTAAACTTTGTTATATGCAAAAATGTGTATGAATTCTGCTTAATATATTTCTGAGAAAATTTCCCACGGTCTAAAAGCCTTTAATATCCTTATTATAATTTACAAGGCTTTTCCTGAATAATCTTGCCATCTCGCTACGCACGGGATGATGGAACAGCGAAGCAAATTGAATGTTACAGAGCGTCGCCTTGCAACAATGGGGAATCCGAAATTGGATTACTTTGTATTAGAGTGTGGGGGCATGGGGCCAAATAAGTGACGTACGTACGTGACATCAACCACAAATAGCATGGGATGGAGGGACGTGATTAGTCACAGTGAGTCAACGGACGTATGGCAAAGGACACCTAATTGAAAACCCATTAGGGCTAATGTAATGAAATAAAAGTGTCCCATCCATGATCCCCATCCAGCATCGCACCGCGCGCATCCATCTCAATCTCATCTCTGGAAAACTCCTACCCCGGCTTCCGTCATTTTCCCACGCGGCTTATCTCAATCAGGATCCTGGATCATGGATCCTTCGTCCCATTAGGATTATATGTCCCTTAATGTCATAATGTAACCCAAACACTTTAATTTGCATTTGGCTACTCTATTGGCAGCACAGCATCAGCATCACTCAATTTACATAGCACAATTTTATGGTCTAAATGTCACGGGGCTATGTACGTATGATGTTCATTCATTGATTCATTTGCAAAAGGCTTTTAAAAGGGAATTTCATTATTACAGGCCGAGGGGGGAAGAATAATATTTTTGACACTTGGAAGAATTATGATCCTTTTCGGTTGTGGAATTGTCATATGGCAAATGGTACGTACACAAAGTGCTTATTGGATTATTGGGTCAGGCCGGGGAAATTGCAGTGATTTTTAGTGAGGAATTTGGATTTCCGTCAAAACTTCTCGGATTTCTTAGACTGCTTGGCCACAATTTGGCCGGCCATTGTTGATGGATTTATGAATGGACACATGACGTCAGAATGTACAACGTGGAATTCTCACGGTCAGTGGGTTCGAACTGATTTTGACCGGACGAACTCCCGCGGTGTGTTGTATTTGGCAATGTCCACCAGAAAACGACTTTATCCATCAACGGGGACGGAGACGACACTTTCTCAAATCCTACAGAACGGATGAATGACAACAATTGACAATGGTTCGTCCACCTACGCGCAAGTCTTGTCATTGTTCACCATTGTTTGCCCTGTCCGCCTTCGCACCTCCCTCTTACAACAATTTCGATGAATGGAAGCCAAGTGCTTTTGGCTGGGGATTTAAGTTTTAAGCTAAAGTATTTTGGCTTCGGGGTGGTTTCCACACGTGGGGATTTAATTTATTTGTCAATATTTTGGACACTTGGTAGATAAACGCCTCCGTAATTATTTTATTTAATTAATTACAAATTCTACGGAACTATGTACATTTTATGCATGTCTTTTACATTAAAAGCAGTTTAGTAGGAATTTTGCGTATCAGGTCTCAGAATTTCAAAATTTAACAATATTCCTTGTGTTATTTTTTTGTAGAAAATCCAAAAACAACTTGGTTCATCCCAATAAATTTAAAAGCCGGCCAATGCGAGTGAAACGTAAAATGAAATTTTCTGAATGCAAGCAAGGGGGTGGTCATACAATTTGAGGGAGGACAAGTCTGAATGGATTTTGGGTGTAAAGTACACAAAATCACACAAAGGTCTGACTGAAGCGAAACGAATAATGGATGTTATGAATTGAATCCTCCAAAAAAAGAAGGAAAATCCATGAATCAGACATTTGACCTGACCTCCACTCCAATCGCCTCACACTGTCAATATTTGGGCCTTCGGCCCACTAAATACCCTCCCAGTCCCTTTAAATTTATCCATTTTACCACAGGATGACCAAAACCCAGTCACAACCAGCCGGTGCAATGCGGTGCGGTAAATAAATTACTCCTTGTCATTCGCACCATGTCATTTTACTCAATGGAGGAGGAAAACCGAAGAGAAATCCTTCATTCTTCTTCCCCAAAAGGAAAGTTCCCTTCAAAATGACTTTCCTGCATTCTTACTCCTTCGTCTTCGTCTCAATCAGTTGGATTTCAATTCAGACATTCCTCCGGCCACAACCCTGCCTTGCCGTTGTGTACAATGGACCGTTGGACTTATTGATTCCGTTCCGTCCTAGAAAAGGAATTTCATTCACAGAGGAAAATTGTAAGAAAATACGGAAATGTCAATAACACATCCCATTTACCATTGAGTGAGCATGACGAATTAAATTTATGAGGTATTTTCAAGGAAATCCAAATTGACAGCTTCATTTGATATATCTGTGTATTCTTAGCTTTACAAGTATTTACGAGCTTTTATAAAAAGAAATTACAATGAGTGAAATGTTTGACATTTGACCTACGGTTTCCTTAAGTGCATGCATGGTAATTGGCATGATTTTCAAAATTATGCATTTTTGTATAATAATTATTGTCGAATTTTATACCAATTCCTTTTAACTTTTTCCTTCAAAAATATTGCTACCAAAAAAATACCGCACTTGAGCTTGACCATGAATAATTTTGTAAAAATTGACATTGAATGCGCAGATGAATGAATAGAATCTATAGTTGAATCCAAAATACCTAGATTTTCCCTGGTGGTATGATGGTAATTATTGTCCCTTCCCTCCCAAAAAGACTAACAAAGGAGACAAATTTAATGCGATCACTCATTTATCCTTCATTTGGCATTGTTGTGCGGATTTTCTCTTTGACACAAAGTCCGTTGTATTCACATTTGAGTACATGTGTTTCGGCCACGGCTCGGCCCGGCCCTCCTTCATTTCCCATTCCAAATCCGTACGTACATAATGGATTGGCAGTTCGTCCCATCCCCTTGAAGGTGTGGGACTTGAATGAGGATCGTGACAGTGATGTCCTGAGTCAGGTGTCCCTTTGCAGGGTCCCTTCCATTGAATCGTGTGTGGCGAAGTCCCTCCTTGTTTGCACAAGATCCAAAAACCGGCGTATAATCTGATTACCTTCCGTCAACCTCATTTGTCATAAACTTTCCTCCCTCCTTGGAATGACTCCTGGGATCCCTTTCGTCCCAGGTAAAAGACCCTTCAAGGGACAATACTTCCTTACTTCTGGATCATGGATCAGTCGTGCTCACTTTTATTTGAGGGCAGTTTCCTTTCAGTAAAGGACCCTTTGTTGAGCAATAGCAATACATACCATACCCAAGCAAGCAGACCCTCACCTCAATATTTGTACAATACCATTTGCAACGGTCAATAATAACACAAAATAAATATGGGATTCTATGGGTGGCTAGGGTACGGCTACATTGTATAGTGTATGGGCCGGATGCTGCTGGAATGACAAAAAAACTCAGTCATACTTTGTAATTTTATGGCGGAAATTGGCCAAAAATTGTAATTGTAATATTGGGATCGATTTTTGTTGTTGCAATTTTAAATGATTGTGTTAATTCACTGTAAGCCAAATTTTTGATTGGTTGGCGAGCAAATTAGTGTAACAAGATACTTTTTTGCATAAAACTATTGTAATTTGAAAGTTAAGCGCTAAATTCAAAAGTGAATAGGATTCTAGATATTCTTTTTAGAGTAAAATTACCAATAGCACTACAAATTTGAAATTAGCTTCCATAACTCCGTACCATAAGGATTATCGTTGCTCTTGACGGCCTGACATTTGAAATGGAACATAATCTGTCGTCCTCCGCCCCGAAAAGGACATCAAAAGTGATGGAATTGTACACTTAATCCCATTATACCTGTAACGGGGGATAAGTCGGTGAAGTCTAATAGGGATTGAAGGATCTATTTGAATAAAATTCAATGGAATCCAATACTTTAACCCGATTGCCCCTATTCACACAAAATCTACACGCGGGTATTTATTTATTTTCATCAATTCCCATTCCCATTCCTAACCCTCCAAATCCGAACAGCGGGAATTAAAGTCTGCGCTACCTTTGCCCTGCACCGAACGAGCCAAGGGACACCTGGATACACAAAATTCTACGCTTCGAGTCGTTCTTTTTCGCAAGTCCTCTCCCATTCATATCGAGATGAATGGGATGTGAAAGATTTAATTTTTTCCCTTCAAAAGGTGACATGAAATGACAGTTTTTGGCTGCCTATGCCCTCTCAGCAAACAATTACCCTACCCAGTACCAGTAATACACGGTGACAGATGTAAATGTAAAGAGAACTTTGTACGTACAACTCTACAAGCCAAGAACATGTGTTCCTCCTGCCGTTTAGACATTTCCTCAAAAAATTAATCAAGCAGAAGTGTTAATTCATAATTGGCAGGCAATCCTCAAAACCAATACGATTCCAATAGGCCCAACTCTCCATTTAAGGTTCCTGTGATTTTGAGTGACTCCTTTGTTTGTCCGCATCAGAGGAGTTTTGACAAGGAACTGGGGGCGCGCTTCATTGCTATTTTTGATTTTTCCGGTTTGTTGCTCATTTACAAAACAGTGCATGCGGCATGCTTAAAAATTCACAAATTCAGGAGAAACAGATGCTTTTGTTTAAGTTTGGATACATTTTGTTTATTGCTTTGGATTTGGTTGACGTTGAGCTTACATGTAAGTTACAGCGTAGATTTTGGAAAGGCGGCGCCATCTGTGGTGAGTTTCAAATATCAGTGTGGCTATATGAGCTAGTGGGCGCCGCCGCCGCGCGGCCTGTAGACTGCGAATGCAAAGCAGATTGCAAATTTTTGGATTTTAAAGATGTGTGATATTCTCATTCCATTCTAGTAAAGCGTAAAGTTTGTTATGATGTTAACGTATCCTTAGATTACGTGAAATACGTTAGGGACAAGTTTTCGGTAGGTTTTCATTGATGTGATAATATCCTTAAATTGTAAATATTTGTAAATGCTTAATGCTTAAATGTAAAATCGCTTCCAATTTGGTTCAAAAGCATTTTTATTGCTTGACGTGTCTCAAAACATCATTTCCTAATCGTAATGCAATTTTAAGATTCTCGAGTTACACTTCCGCTTAAACTTTCGCGTGTTTTGACTTTCCGTTGAACGTTATATATATTTCTCCTGTAAAATCATTAGTTGGGGGAATGCGTATTTCACCTTCACCTGCAGGCACTATTGCAACAATATGGATTCGGAGGTAACTCAACACAGCACGGCTTTGGTGGACACATCAGTGGAACAGAGTTAGGAATTTCCGCACACGCCGTATTGAAACAACACTCCGCTGGAAAATCCGATGGTTTTTCACAACAATTCGGTACTTCTTCCCAACATTCATAATTCCGGCTTGGATAGCGCATATCCAAATACGATTGTTGATGAAAATGACGCTCCCGTTGGCGAGGTTTTTCCTTGCAGGTGTGAGCCAGGATTGAGCATCGCTCCGAAGGGATTTGTATCGGTTCACATTCCAAGATATCTTTCTCTCCCTGAAAAGAATGTGTAAATAAGTGTAAATTTTCGCAGTTTGTTTTCGTGAGTGTTTAATGTATTGTATTAATTTACACTTACACATGGCCAGATCTCTTGACGATTTTCCATGCAAGGATCATTTTGTGGGTACTCCAACCGTCCGCCGAGAGATTCGCGGGTAATCGTATTGATGGGCCAAAACCATGCTTTTTTCAATTTGATCAGTTTTTGCTTCATGTAGCGATCGGGATAGTCATCCTACAACAAATTTAAAAAAAAGAAATTAAGAATACTTTTCAGAAAATAAATGGTATTAAAAAACTCACCTCAAACTTAACAACTTCATTCCAATCCTGTCTCCCGTGCAGATCCGTTTTTGGAATACGGTAAACTTTTCTTTCCATTGTTGCATGGCGAGGTGGATCCTGGACGCGTAAAACAAAAAAAAATAACTAATTGCGTTTGCTATTTGCAAATCTTTAACTCTACCGCTTTGCAACAAATCCGCCATTTGTAATCACGATGAGTCACACTCTTAGTTTTGTCCATATCTCCAGTCCTTCCAAATGGAAGCACGCCTTCCAGCGGATCTGCCCGCCTTTACATGTGTTTATAATTAAACATTTATGTGACGTCTAATAATTAAGATGACAATTTGTATTATCTTTTCCTTACATGTAATGTAAAGCCGTTCGATCCGCTAATTTAAGACGATAGGCTGGTTCAGGGCGATGATCATGTTCGCGATCTCGAAGGAATGCCGGTCTTGTCAAACTTGTGTGATCTGGACCACATTGTCCTGTCCGAAGCATTTCCTATATGCAATTGAACACACTTGGTATTTGTCCACATAAATTAACACACATTTCACTATTAATATTAATATCTTTTTATAATTTACTCACACTTGTCGTTGGTTCCGGGACCGGATGATCAATGTTCATCAGACGAAAATAAGTTGACCTGTGACAGTTGAACACGGGATCGTTCCGAATGTCATAGTCCACAGGCCGTGTTTGGTAGAAGTGATGCCTGCACAATCATAGATAAAATTACAAAAGGATTCCCATTTAAATTGACACGGACAATCTTAATTACCATTCAGTCCTGTCCAGAACACATGGAGAATATCCCCGAATCCCTCCACGCAATGCTTGGCTTGCATTTTGTGACAATTTTGCAATCGGTGGTGGAAGTACCTCGACTTCCAATTGATTCCCACAATCCATTTGCCCTTGACCCGACTGACAGCAACCTCCGCTAGTTTCCATTTTTTGAGGAGATGAATAGCAGGATGATAAATTTGGTCCAGGGACTGACTTGTCGCACTTTAAGTTGCTGTCAACTTTTACGAGGCTTTAACAAGGGTAATTTAGACAGAACAACTTACGCGACCTTAATCCACTCGGATTTCCAAGAAACAAAGGACTAATTCGTGGCTAGGTCAGACCTATTTTGGGTATGGCAAATCTAAGTACAATTCGGCTCAATTCTAACTAACATTTAATCAACAAACATTTAAAATTGCCTAGGAAATAAGTAGGTGAGATGTATTTGAATTCTAGTTTAAAATTTGGCAAGAAATAAAGTCTTAAATCTGTCATAATTTGTCAAGAAAAGAAGAAATAAAAAAAGCGCACGGATCAAACCTATATAAATGGTTAAAAAAATTAATTAATATTTAATAGTATTACAATTCTTGCTCATCGTTTTTGAAAAGTATATCATGGCAGCAGGTAGTCGTAGAATTCTCAAATTGGTTAGAATAGAGTAAAACTAGCCGCTAGGATTAGGATGACACCAAAATATCCGTCAAGATTGTAAGATAGTACAGCGGCAGTAGACTTTCTTTTGGGATTAAATGTCCACATTGGTCTTGTGTCCTTTACTTTCTTTTGCTCAAATATTTGGAAATCCGAGCGCTGAAAATAAGAAAACCAGTTTGGTTAGTTTTAATTTGGACCTCAAAATGCTGGTGGACCAGTACAATATAATTCCAGTCATAAATTGGTACGGCGACACGAGCTGAAACGTTCATCAAAAGTCCGGTTGGATTAAATGGGATGGACTTAACCGATGCTGAAAGAGTCAACATGTGTCAATTCACACTTCCTTATTAAATTAACAATTAAAATCCAATATGTTTTACCTCCGCCGACTTCTGCACTTGCAATAGAAGTATAAAATACATCATTCAGCAAATCATACGCATTATACTTTTGTGTTTCTGGATAAAGGAGGTAGATTGGGTTTTTGATAGAGTTAAGTCTAAATGAACAATAGAACCATCCTTCTTGTTTGATTTGATCTCCTGGAGTATAATCGACTAGGTCTATAATCCCTTGTGGCTTTGGAGAAATAAAAACGTCGCGCTGCAAAATCGTAAAGAAATAATACAGCACTAGAAAATAACTATGGCTTAAATGATTTTCAAAAAATCTGAAACCTACTCGGCCAAGAAGAATAGCTTCACACTCATTCACATCCCCGGTAAAATTTTGGAAGCAGGTGTTGTAGCGATAGACAAGTTCGGGATCCGCGTCCTTGTTTTCTCTTTCACAGCAGATTAGCAACCCAATTGAAGCCTGGATGCCCAATACAAAGTAAAAATGCATTAAATAGTTAAGGGTTATGCTTAAACTACAAACCACATCGAAGGGATCTTTTGATTTGCGGAACTCTGGCACCCCAAAACCTAACATTATAGAATTGCCGAATTGACTCTGCAAGTGAATATCTGTTGCATTTGGGATGTCCGGCTTCCCTTCTGCAATCTCCTCGTCTGTTGGACGACCGTCTGGTATAATTTGTACGTATAAAGAGCAATTGAACCAAACATTTCCGCAACCGTCTCCTCCCAAACCTAAGCACATGGATGGACGCCGCAACTGGTCTCTTCCACATGTCTGGTTAATTACATTTCAAAGTAGATAATAATACCAATGAAATGTTTAAACTTGTGTGCATTCATTTAAGTTACTACCGAAAATCTGAAGTGTGACCTTTCAGATTTTCTAGAATGAGGCCCGTGAAACAGAATGGATTCTTTATCTGTGGACATCAAATTTCAGTTACGAGTTTTTATTGCACAGTGTTCAAATTATGATCGGTTAAACGTTGACTTACCCAACTCATCCAGCTGATACTTTCCGTATGCTCCAAAGATGTAATAGGAGTCACGTGATAAATTATATAGTTTTTTGTCATTGTACGGTTCCGGTCGGCTAACCGTGCTCACGTGTTTCATATAAAATTCACAACGAATTCGATCATCAACAATTTTAATGGATAGGCCTTTGATGTCTCCATTTTCCAATGCCTCCGCCTGATTTGGAAGCTACATCCAATTAAAATATAATGCACACAATATAAAAACAATAGAACAAATTAACTCAGATTTTGACGTATAGAATAAAATAAATGCTACCTGCGCAAGGCCAAGCCCACGTGTGTATCGCCGCGCAAAACCAAGTACGTCCATACCATTTTTACGCCCTCTGGTACATGCCATAACTAGGGCGTCATCCTAAACATTACATAAAATACTGGATTTGATTACTTTTCCCTAAAATTAAATCACCAAATTACCATTAAGGTCGGTGCAACTTCTGCCGTCCTTAGTCCGACAGCAATGTAGTTTGCAAATTTGGATTTCGGGCCAATTAATCTGAAGCGCACATACGGCACGATTTTTTCGTTCGGCCCGTCTTTAATACTCATTAGGGGTTCAATTGAAATGATTCCAGGACAATCCCTAACAGAGTAAGTATAACCATGAAGATGCCCAGAAATTGCACATGTCTCCCCTTCATCTCCAGGTAGGAATAAACATTTGGCAATTATGTCGCATCTTTCAGTCACATACTGGATAGCGTCAAATTTTTCAGTCACATCCTGGCCGGTTTCGCCAAATTTTGGACAACCAGTGGTGTCATTGGCGTACTGCTTCTTGTATGTGCATTGAGGTTGTTTATTGGCTTCTGTCTTGAAATTATATTTGCAAGTTCCTTTATTATAGTAGCACTGCGACGAAGGAATTTCAATGTACATCAAATTATACACAATTAATTTGAATGCATAAAGAATAGTATTTATTAATGATTATGGTTGGGAACAGACCACGTCGATATGTTCCGGAAATGAAAGTCGCACCCAGCAGAGGATGACAACTGAAATTCCCAGTAAATTCATATTGTTCCGCGGCGCGGATTGGAAGACACAATTTAATTTAGGGAAGTGGAGCCCGAAAGATTGTACGATTGCAATTGTTCTAGTTCCTCAGATTCTCGTATGTTTGTCCTGTAATTACAAAAACAACCAGTTGTCATGTGATATTTAAAATCCGTACATAGCAATACTGGCAATTAAAAATTTTCAATTTTGTCAACATTGCAGTTTCTGTAAATTCTCTGGAAGCGTTCATCACAGTAATTCATTAAGAACCATTTAACATTACAAAATATATTGTAAATGTTAAATAGCCACCAAAAATTTCCACTGCGCCACGCTTCAGATCCAAATCAAATGAATACGGTGCAGTGGACGTATGATCCCTACTAGCAACCACGTAACCACAACAAACTGATCGATCCGGAGTGCGGTGTGGTATGCATTGTGCATTTGTGCTACGTCAACAGTGCAAATTGACAGACACCCGCATCAAGTTTAGAAAACTACTGCACTAGGCTGAAACTGACGGAATAAAAATGGCGGAAGAGGTCGACCCAAAATTACTCAAGCAGGCGCGACTTACACAGGACTTACTTGGAGAGTTTGTCAAACGACCATCCTTGACTGAGAAACATTTGATGCGCCCACCGTTTCGCTATTTGCATGATGTGTTTATGGCCGTAAGATACTAACTAATACATAGAATTAATTAATTAGCTAAAACTGTTCAACACTAAGGTTACCGAAGCGACTGGATTTTTCCGAGGTTTATTCACACCCGAAGAGCAAAATCCAGCAAATTTCACAACAAAGGAAGCCAAAGCGGCGTTTATTGAAAAGGTGGTCGCCGTAGTTGGTAATATACCTTTCTAAATTTAACGTTAAACACATTTAAGCAGGTGGAAATTAAAATGTTAATCTAAATTTTTGAAGAACTCACAAGTGGCCAAACGTTGGACATCAAAACAGCCAAGGTCCTCGCAGGCTCCGAAGCGGACAAGACCAATAATTTATTGCAGATATTAGCAAAATGTCTTAAAAAACGTCAGAGCAGTGATGAGGCAGTTAAATCTGTCACCGGGGTGGATCCTAAAGAAACAAAAAGCGGGAGACGCGGGTCAAATTCAAATGAACCTGTGAAAGCGAACCTGGCGGCCACGAAGCGAGGCACAGGGGCAAGTCAGGATCCCAAAGGCAAAGCTAAGGATGTGCGCACATTTAAATTATACATTTGAAGATACAATAATAAAAATAACAAATATTCTAATATCGACAATACATTATTGGCAATACAGAAACCGGAAAAAGGAGCTGCTGCTGCCGGCGCTGGGAAAACTCGGGCGGGTCCGGGCGCGAATGCAGATAAGGATTCAAAAGCAGCGACCAAATTCAATTCGTACGCTCCCAGCAAAACCCCTGCTTCCAAGGCTGCAGTTCCTCCGGCCGGAAACAAGTAAGACTTTTAAATATCAAAATAAAGCAAAATGTGAATTGTAAACGGTAAATTTAACCTCAGGACAAAACCAGCGCCACGTCGACTTTCAACTGAAAATGCGGCAGCCGCTGCTGCACCCAAATCAATGCGGGTTACTCCAAGTGGTCCTTCAAAAGATACCGCTGCTGTTGAAGATGTTGAAACAAAACATGGAGCTTCCCGCTCCCGACGTGGGTCCTTTGGTTCACCAGCTCCAAAAAACCGAAAGGAAGAAAGTGAAATCCAGAAACCATCAATTCCGACTCCCACACCACGTGAGGTTCCAGCCAAGGTCAAAGTTGAAGATGAGCAGCCCCAACCACCACAAGCTGCGACAGCCTCAACTTCACATGACGAATTAATGGGTGAAATTAACTTTCTTTCAAACCAATTTGGCTATGACTGTGATATTGAGGATTGTGAAGAATCCGAAGCAGGGGGTAATGATTCTGTTTTGGTGGATTCAGGTGATGTTGGACCTTTGAATCAGGTAATCGAGCTGTCAAAATCAGGGAAGTTGTATCAAAAACTATTTGGTTCAGTAATTTATTGCTATATTGATGTAGAATTTGCCGTCACTGTGCTTTGCTTTCTTGTTAAAACTTTGTTAACAATACAGGTATTAATTTATACCCAATATTGTAGAATCCACCAGGTTCATCCACTGGAATGGAAAGACGACCAAGCTTGGGTAAGCTGAAACTCAAAAGCATTCCGATACGATTTATAAGAATAGATTGTAGCAGTTTTGTGAATTTGTAAATAGTTATAGTCGTAGTAGTCATGTGGTAGATTGTGATGAGTCTATCTACATGTTAGCAGTTAGAGTTATGAACAAACTTCTGACAATATGTCAGATGCAGTCGCAATGGCTTTTCTTGATTATTGTAATTGAATCTTCATAGATTTAGCTTAGTCGTGATGAGTATTTATTTTTTACGGTTTGATCGAAGTTTCTCTTAATTGTTTTAGATAGTTTTAGCTGCCGTTTAATTCATTAGTCCTATCAAATTGCCTAACTGATTTTTCTTGATTTCCGCATCTCCTCCGTTGCATGCATGACCTTACTTTACATTGGAATTACTTCGTAAAGACTTTGCTAATGCTACTGGTGGTGATGAGAGTGAGGATAATGGTGATGAGGATGACGTTGCTAATGTTCCTTCTCGGTCACCAATTTCTGGTCAACCTGATCCCGCATTGGTAGATGGGAAATCTGCTGTTACAGGCGCGTCTGCGCGGCAGCGCCCACCGTCTCGAAACACATTGCGGAAGCTCACTGAAGCTCCAAAACAGGAATTGGAACAGGCGGGAGCCAAATCCGACAATGAAAACAAACCGGCACCGAAATCCGTTGTACCTGAAAAGTAATCAAAAATTAAGCTTTGGAATAGTTTAATCATATTGCAATGTTATTAATTTAAATGTTTATGAATGGTTCAGAGCACCTACAAGGCCACCAACGGCAGGAATGGGCCGCCCTCCAGCTTCAGCGCGTCCATCAAGCGCCAGGCCAGGGGCTCCGCGGCCAAGGAGTGCACTGAAGGTCATTGTGGATGAAAATGCATATAGGTAGAAAATATACCATGTCAAATGTTTGATCAAGGTTTTCTATGTATTTAACCATGAGTTTGGTAATCGAATTGTGTTTTTAGGCCACCTACCGGCAAAGTGGTGAATGTTTTAATGGATAATGAAAAACTCGAAGAAGACGACAGTTATGTTGTACAAGAGGTGCAGCCTCCGATGAAATCACTGATAGACGAACTTGATGAAGTCCCGGTAAAATATTTCGTAATTTCTTTAAACTGATACTAGTAAGTATTTTAACGCTACAGCAATGCAGGACCTGAGGTCAAGCGGAGGCCCACTCGCTCTGGGAGATGTGGATTCTAATGTGCCTGAATCGGAGCGAGGACTTCTCCTTAGTCAAATTTTGGAAACTCAGAAGGCATTAGAGGGCAGCAGACCTAGTGTATGTTCACTTACCTGGCGTTTTTATTTGCTCAAGTGGGAAATATATAAAATTCGAGCTTTTGATTCCACTATTAGGAGGATGGCGCGGGTGATGCTGAGAGATTCAAGCACATCCGTGAAAACACTAGGGCTGAGGTTGAAAAGTTGCAGAATTTAATTCAAACCACTGCAAAAAGTGCTCATCCATTCGGCAAGCTCATGGACTTTATTCAAGAAGATGTGGACTCAATTCATAAGGAATTGAATAGGTGGCAGGAGGAGAGTTTGAAATTAGACGTGGTTCTTGAAGAAGAGATAGCGTAAATACATTTGAATTAGGTTCAACATTTTATTAATTAAAACATGTGAAATTTTTGAGCTTTTTACAGGAAAACCGAAGAAGCTCTTGCACCCAAGC
Organism: Orthonychiurus folsomi; assembly: GCA_036851895.1. Classification (NCBI taxonomy): domain Eukaryota; kingdom Metazoa; phylum Arthropoda; class Collembola; order Poduromorpha; family Onychiuridae; genus Orthonychiurus; species Orthonychiurus folsomi. Next base: position 19,317 of record JAAXYW010000298.1, read on the forward strand.
GCCAGGAATTGGCACAAATCCGGGAGGCTATTCAAAACAAAAAGGACGCGATGGAATCTACACGAATGGACATTCTAAACCATCAAGCCAGACTAGCTAAAATCACAAATAGCATTGAACACGTCAAACCCCCTGGACAACATAATTACACAATCAAATTTCCTTCCGTTGTCAAACTATTTGGATTCGAAGCGGAGTTTTCATCTGAAGAACGGGTAATGGTGTTTGGGGAGGGGGGCAGATTGGATCAATCGTCGGATCCCCCGCCTCTCCGTACCCGTCCAATGTCACAGTACAGAACTGCACGAAGCCCTCGAACCAGTACCGATAATATAGAAAAACCTGAACCCTTCATAAGGAAAGATAGTTTGGGTCAAAACGGACCAGATATGAGAGCACGAATGAAGAATTTGGCATCCACTTTAGCAAAGGACATGGGTCAAGATGAAGACGAAGAGGAATTGGAAGGATTTGATCCGGGCCTGGATGGCTTCCGTGGAAGTGTAACCTCCTCCCGATCCAGTGTGAGCCCGAATTTTGAACCAATTCAGTTAGACTAAATGAATAATTTGTGCAATCCGCGATAGACACAAAAATTAAGGAATTTTTCTGTAAATTGCACTGATTATATTTGAGATCAAATTCGGAATTCAAATAAAGTCGGAGACTTCCAAGAAAGGGTGAAGTTGACTCTAGAGTCACATTCTCAATTTTTTGCAGTATTTAACTTTGAAAACGAAAGCAACAACAAGAAAAACTAGGTTTCCCCAAAATATTTAATAACATGTTTTTAAAGCTAAACGGAAGAGATCATACAAAACAATTAACAATTACATAAAGAAACACAACACAAATAACTTAAATCCGCGATGGTGTGTTTTGTAGAGGTCACTCCCAGAATTATCAAGTAATAGTCACCGTTCTGAAAAAGAGTTTGGCGTTTTAAAATTCCTCGTTCCGAGTAACACTGCACTGGCAACACCCGAACGCGACGCGACGTAATGCCAATTTACAAACAAATTATTGTTTATGCAAATTAGGATTTGCAGTCCCTTGATTTCCATTACTCATCTCTTTAACCTTAACTTTAACTTTCCTTCGTTTCCCACGATTGTCAATTCGATCCTTATTACTCATATGAGTTTCCTCAAATTTCCTCAAAGCCTCAGATACAAATATCATGAGTGTTGGATCAGTCAATCCCCTCGCAAGTACATCCCGTGCCGTCACAACTTCCGTGGGTGGATTTTTCCAGTAAAGAGTTAACAGAGCTCCGAGTAGGGCGAAAGATGCTGCCAGGATTATCCCACCCCATGCCAGGAGCTTGTAATTTGTGTAAAATGAAGATACTCGGTCAATCATCGACACTTTTTGAAGAGTATTCGTGCTGGCGGCCACGACTTCATTCCCATAGCCACTTCCACTGACACTTTGCGGGGCTGAATTATCTAATCGATGCGGTCTTTTTGCTATCAGATGATTATAATTATTAGTAAAATCCTGGCCATAATAACTGTTCAGATTTTGAGGCCAGAAATTCACATTCTTTTGATCCCATTTATTCGAATCACTGAATTCAAATCCAGTGGGAAGATTAGACATAGGCATCCGCATGGGGTAAGGGCTTATTTGATTAGTCATGGAGGATCCGGACGCAGGCGCAGATGGCGCTGATGCAGACGCAGAGGCAGATGGCGCAGACGCAGAACCCGAACCGGTACCCGTCGCCGTATACGGCGGAGGCTTTGCATAGGCCGGAGCCGGGCCACCAGACTCCGCCGCCATTGGATCCATCACATGATCCCGAAAATCCTTAAAGTAATCCTCCTCTGGACCCGTTAGTTCACTTGACCTTGCCTCCTGGTCATCCAAAAGGTCACCTAGATTTGACCTAGCAAAATCCGCGGCCGTCTCCGCTTTAATATCCGTCTTGAGCACGGCCAATGGATGCAGACGAGTCGGCGTGGTTGGCGGGGAGGGAAATTCAAAATTGGAATTATTTCGGACCTTCGATACAGCGTAGGATGAGAAATAGTAATTGGCGGGACTTTGGCTTTGATTTTGACTCGGCTTACGAAATGAGGTTTTGTTTTTCTTGGATTTATTTTTGGTCCTCGTCAAGGTGGCGGCGGCGGCGGGTTTGAGGGACGGCTGATGAAGGGCGGGAACGGTTTTGACACCTTTAATGATTTTGGGATTGGAATGGATTTTGTTGAGGTCCTTGAGTCTTGTAAAAAAGGAAGTGTCCGTATCCACTGCATTCGTGGAACGGTTGTGTGTGAATAATTTATTGTTTGTGACATCAAAGGCGGCCGCCGAGACGGTAAAGAGGAACACAGTCAATAATATAAGGTAGCCGATCTCATTGCCGCCGCCGTCGGATGGGCGGAAGCGACGTCGTTGGGTTCTCACGGTTGCGGCCGGCTCGAGCACGACGGACGGAAGGATTTGATGGCGGCGACAATTGCAATGGGGACTACTCCGACAATTTGCGGTGGTCATTGTTGACCTTGTCGTCTTTGTCGTGGGTCTCCAATCCAGGATTTCAACCTGTGGATAGACAATAGAATAAAGTGGAATCAATGGTTGGTGGGTTTTCTATGAAGGATTTAAAATGTTGCAAAATGTTGGAATAAATGTGATGCGGTTTCTATTATTTTATAAGAGTGCAATGGCACAATATATTTTAAGTGACTTCTATGGCTTTCCGCGTCGGTGACAAACCAACAACGTAATTCGGTTCAGCTTTGTGAATTTGTGGCCAAGTGAGGTCCAATTCAAAGGATGTTGCTGTACATATTTTTTAATATTGTTTGCAAAGCCGTGTCGTGATGCATATGACCGGGTTGTATGGGTAGATAGACCACAGCAATTACGCACAGCGTGATCAGTAAAAATGACAATGATCACAATGTGTGCACGCACGTTTTTAATGTCTACACGAAGTAATTACACAAGTTTTTTGCATTTAATTTCAGTCTGTGTATACAACTTTAGGTGATTAATTCAAAAATTGTGTTAGATATGCTGTTAATCAACTTAATGACTGTGCTGTGCTTAAAATTTAATCAACTTAATGAAGGCTCAAACCGAGGCATACTTCTGTACATTCTGATTCCGAACGACCAACAAAAATGAAACCTTAAATTTGTTATGCTTTCAAAGAGAAAAAGGTTTTTTGTTTTTGTTTTGAGCCTTGTTACCGGTCCCAATGTCAGTTTTTTTAAATAAAAAATCATGTGAATGTTTCGCACGTTTTTTGAGCAAATGGGAGAATTAGAAAATTAAAGAACTTTCCCGCTGAAAAGGTGTTGAATTCCCACTAATTTGAATTTTGCGTGAATATACTGAATGCCCAATGATACACCAAAACTTCTCTCCTTATTTCCGGGTGCTCTTCGTCTTCGTCTTTTACAAAATTTAGGAATATCCGCGTGAGATTACCGTTTTATTTTATTCAAGCATGATATGCCTAGGCTATGCCTACCTAGCATTCACAATATTGTCCTCATTCTTCTACATTTTTTTTGCAAACAATAAAAACTATTCTTGCACGCGCGGTTGTTTCTCACCACATGCAGGAGGAATACAACAACGGCAACCATTGATGCGTAAAAACGTAATCGCACACATCATATATTCACATGCTCATGCTACAGTACATACTATATTTAACTCTGAATTCAATGTACCGACTTCTAATTGAGATAAGTTTGGCAAAATTCACATGAATCCATACATGTTTTACAAAATCGTCACACAGCACTTAATATTCAAAACATTGGCAATATGAATAGCAGGTGTGACTTTCGTGATGTTTTATGACCCGAAATACATTAATATTTGGGGTAAGAAGAAAAAGTTTTATTGTTTCGCGTGGGCTAATACAGTGGCCCAGCATGAGACCAACAAATTAATACATGGAAAAGTGTTGCTCCATTGAATATGAGTTTGCAATTTAAACCGGTTTTTGCTTTGAAACACATGCTGAGCTGAGGATACAAAATTTGCAAGGAAATGCATTGGAGGAAGTGGAAGTATTATACATGCTGCGGTCGGTGTGCCGTGCGTGCGTGGTAACATTGAACTCAAACCAACCCATTCACCCAAATCACACACATATTTTTCATTGCAAATCTAATGAGTGTGAAAGAAGCTCAAGCTCAGGCCAGAAATTGTTGGTTAGTAGGTTAGCCTCCAGACAGATAGCTAATAAGAAGTGTATAGCACGTAATTTACAAATGCAATGAAGCTCCAAACAATGCCATCCAAACCAAACTAACGGCAAGACTCACTTGTCGGAAATAGACAAGTCCTATGGTAATTATTACGAGTTGAATCATTGATTCAAATGATGCAAGGACATTACAATCTGCAAATCATCGTGTAATTATCTATACAAATCATCTTATACTGTCTAAATGTTAATAATTGTTTTGCAGGCAAGTATAGGTTTGCTTATAAGCTTGAGCTTATGCTTCATAATATACAAATTTATAAGCTAGGATTTGAGTGAGAAATAATATAGGCTTAGTGCACTTTTTTTGACAAAAATCCTTTAAGAAATTGTGGATTAAAATGCAAGGGAGTCGCTTAATGTGCTAAATATGCGCGCACATATAAAATATGTCCGTAAAAAGAACTATATAGATGTATCAAAATACCTTTAAGTTATTTTAAACATTTTTATAGCCATTGCCATAAATGACATACAGAAAACTCATAAGATAAACAGCAGAGGATGCAAACTCCATATATAGTACACAATTTGTAATATTTATATTCATATTTATGATGACCACAATAATGTTTACGACAAAATTGAACGAAACACTGAGAAACTCAAAGAAAGCTTTAAATTCCGAAGTTTTCTTCCTAACACATTAAATTTTTAGTTTGTGTACTTCAACATTTTATGAACATTTCTGCCTGTCCACACTGGTTTAAGAATCTCTTGATTAATTGCAATTACATGCACACCTGAACCTCATCAAACTACCAGATGACGAATGAGGGAAAGGGACAGATGTGAGAATGTTATTAATATACGCATGCGTCGTCGCAACGGAAATGAGTTGTGCTTCATCAACCGCTATGGAATGGTTCAATAAAAAAAACACAGCCGTAAACATAAAAACCTGTAAAAATGTAATTACTGCGTTTCCATTTTTAACAGTCCCACCCATTCATTCCCCCCACCACAAAGCCCACGGCAAAGATTTGGTCAAAAACGAAATTGACCGATAAACCTCCATTTGGGTCGAATTGGTCATGGTAGCTCTTTCATACTCGGAGTGAGAGTTCAATGAAGGCGAGTCTGCGCACTTACTCACATATCGTACCTGTTGAGTGTTGAATATCAAAACCTAACTTGAAAAAACTCGTCCACCTGGTTCAATCTCATCAAATAACAAAACGAAATGAGCTACACCATTAGATTTAAGCCTGCTCTGCCGTACCGTAGCACCGCACCGGCTATTTGCAATGCCTTCGAGTTAAATTCACTTTGCAAATTGTGATTACTGATGCGATGCGGTTGAAGGCAAGCAAATAACATTCACATTGATATTTGCACTCAAAGAGCTTAATGATGGGGATGATGATGTCGAAAAACGAGTTGAACTGAAACTTTTCGTTTTCTTTTTGCAAATGCGAATCAATGGAGTGGACAAACGAGTTGGGCCGGTGCGGTGCGGTGCTGCGGCGAAGGCAAAGTCAGAATGACAACAGAACAGAAGTTCAGCTTTCGATATCTTTTGGCCGTTTTTCAATTAAGGATATGAGGTCAGCAGACAGTCCTACATGCTAAACGTGTTGTTTTCACTTTAGCCAGCTCATTTGCATATTTTCATTGATTGGTTTGAGCTGTGTCGTGGCGAGGGCTCAGCTGAGCTTCTTTTTTAATGTGATGTACATTTCATTGCCAATTCTTATTTATGTTCTAATGTTAATTGAATTTCGCCGGTTGCAAATACAGGTGCATATAAGCTAACGGAGCGCATGCGCTATAAACTGCAGTTTAGTGTTGATTAAATTATTGAATAACGATTTCATAGACAAATTTTAAGTCTCTTTTCTAACATTTTCTATAGAGTGCATGTTTATAGATTTTTAACGCATTTCAAATTTGTCCACTGCATAAGCAACTATTGTTATCTATTAATTAGCCATTAAATAAATAATTTAAGCACATATGTCTTAAACTTGCAGATGTGAATGTTGCCGCTACAATAAAACATGCAATATAAAAAAATCTTACCAAATTCTTCCATTTCATATTTCCAACTGGCGTTCAATTTAAAAAATTTGACCGGTCAAAATTTATGAGCTCCTCCCTTCAGAAGGTATCCAAATTTCCATCCCACGATCTTGTCTCCAATGACACAAACAAATATATTACAGCACTCCCTTCCGATTCACATCTTCACACAGTGTTAATTCCTCAATAGAAAAATAATTTGCACAAATCTCCGAAACTATTAAAATACAATTTGCACCAGTTTACAGTATTGATCCCTAACTCCACAGAAAGAATGGACGGACACCTGTACTTGAGTAAGGATGGATTTGCAATGTGAGTGTTTAAAGCTCTGAGTCCATCGCACGTGTGAAGTAGGTTGTGTCAATTGCTGATGAAGAGAAATCTTCACAATGGGAAGAAGAGGCAGGCAGGCGCAGGCGCGGCCACGGCCAGCGCGAGTCGAGCGCGGCGCTTCCTCTTTTACCACACTCGACTCATCCATGCAGTTTTTCTTTTGCAAACGGACTTACGGAAGTTTAACCACACTTAAACTTGTATTCAAGACACAAGAAGATGTATGGCAAGAAGCGTGTGTGTCTTCGTCTTGCATGCAATATGCACTTCCACGGTAATAACAAAGTCAGTCAGTCAAAGATTGACTAAAGACAATACGCGCAGTGCAGGAGCAGGCGCTTGCGCAGGCGTACAAGTACGGTAATTTTTAGTATATGGGGATTTAACGTATGTGATTTACCAAGTGGAGGTCTTCTTCGGACGGACTTGTACGTAAATACATATCTTTGGAGTGAATCTTCATTTACAGTAATTTACGGGCAGCAAAGCACTCCTGGCATAATGAACTCCTTTCGGTTAAATTAATGGCCTAACTCAACCGATCTAAATTGGATTAAACTAATTTCCTACGTGTTCCATCCAAGCCGAGCCTCTTGTTTGGAATTGAAGATTCGAAGAAGTAATTAAAAGGCATGCCTTTCTGCAGTTAAAACGTGTAACTATGTTAATTACCATTACCTGGGTTAATGAATGGTGTGGTATGGAAATGGACCCAGATTCTAATTGTATAGAACACTACGAGAATTAATTCTTGATTCAAGTGTCCGCCAATGCTAGGAATTGAGTTCAATACAGTCCAAGTCTTTGTTTAATCAATGACTTACGTTTTCTAAACAATTGTGCACATTTACAACATTCAGGGGAAACAATCGCTGCGCATTTGAAATTAAATCAGTTAAAAATATAAAACGGATTTAAAAAAAATGATTTCTATTAAAATTTAAGTAAATATAACTACAAGCGTGCCACCAATAGGAATCACACATTAAAAGTTGATACGCCTTCCTCCTAATCAGAGGTCAACTTAGCTCGTAAATAAATCTTTACCAAATGACGTCCGTTCAAACCATTGAAGCCCAAATAATTTATTTTATTTTTTACAAGATGCTGTGAATGGGTAATTTATGAGAATATGAACATTAAATGTATTTAAAACGACCATTCGATCGCATCTAGAAATGTGTAAGCTTACTAATTTGTTGTAACAAAGGAATGAAATATCAACTTGTTTGATATTGTTTGCATGTAAATTATCACGGAAAAAAATGTAGTAAGTTGGTTGTAATGATGAGAGGATAATGCAGCTCAATCTAAGTTATAGTTAATGCTAAGGAGTGCGGAGTAAAGTAAACGTTGTGTAATAAGCCGAGAGCCGACTCGCTGTGTAACTTTCAAGATTTGAGAAAGTCCACCGTCCACCCTCATCTATGCAGCATGCTATTGGACGTGTTGTTATCCATATGACCTTCCTTACAAAAATTCAATCTGTTGGTTCTGTTTTTCTGAACTTTTTTTCTGTGCTGAACTCTGAATTTCATTCATCACTCGAATTAGCCGGGTAGCACAAAACTAGAATATTTTCAGCTCAATCAAGTTCAAATGTTGAAAAGCAGGGATTGTTCCGATTATTGCCAGAGGATGCTCAAGTCATGTAAGTTTATAATGTTCTACACTCCTGTAATTGTTTAAAACTCAACTAAAATCATTTTTAATGGTTTTGATTCTAGGTCAATGCAAACAATCATCAATACAAATTGACGTACTTTGATATTAAAGGATTAGGTAATTTTACTACCTAATCATAACAATTTGAGCAAGTACTCTTGCATGCATGTAAAATGTTTATACTTTACAGGTGAATCAATTCGGTGGCAGTTTGTTTTAGCCGGTGTTGAATTTGAGGACTACAGAATCAAAAGGGATACTTGGCCAAAGTTTAAAAAGCAGTAAAGCAATTTTAAAAACATATATTTGAACGTATGAAAAGTTAAGTTGTATTTTCTGTACATTCCTGATGGTTTTTTTTTGCAGCCACTGGTTGGGGACAATTACCCATCCTTCAAATCAATGGAAAAATGGAGATAATTCAATCATCCGCCATAGGACGTTATTTAGGACACGAATTCAACACTGTTCCGGATAATAAATCTCTTCACGTTCGATGTGATGAATTAGTTGCTGTTTTACAAGATGTATTTATTGGTAATTATTAATTTACTTAAAAACCAATGCGTATGTATGGCAAAGGCAAATATTTGTGGCCAGTTGACCAAAGTTGACCTTGTAATTTTCCAGAGTGGAGAAATAACTGGATTCGACAATCGGCCCCATGGGTGCCCAACAAAGACCCACGAAGAATACACGACGGCCAAACCTATGTAATTGAAAATGTCTTCCCCCATTACTTTGGCAAAATTGACGGATTTATAAAGTTACACGGATCCAACGGATTTGCGGTCGGAGATAAGATAAGTTGGGCGGATTTGGTCTTGGCGAAATCTTGTGGATGTCTGGGTATCTAAGCATGGCACCGGCATCATGGAGAAATTCCCTCGTGTTGTTGAGCAAAGGCTGACAGTCGTAAATCAACCAAGAATTAAGGAATGGATTGCAAATCGCCCACGGTCTTTTGTCTAATAACATTCGAAATTTGAAGTCGTACATATATATTTTTGGAAGGTGCTATACTAACTAGCCTGATTAATATAGAAATTTATCATGTTAATTTGTTTGAATGCTATCAAATTAAAGAATACTCGTGGAAATTACGTGAAATGTAATGTTGCATGGGGGTTTATTTCATTTTAATTTGTATTCTGACCATCTAAATTTTAAATACAAGACATGATATCAAAATGTTTAGCAGCAGGGTAAGAATAAATGCAACTGTCTCGTTAGAGTGCCATTACATTACAGACTTAGAAATTATAGGTTCTGAAATTATAAATTTTGACTTAGTACTTATAGCATGGATGTTATCCACCAGGGACCAGGGCGGACAGTTTTCAACTATTATATATATTTTTACGTACTGTAAATAATAAAATATTTAAATCCAATTTTACTTAACAAGTTTAATAAAGCCTAACAAGTAATTGAACTTAACTTAAGTTTCTCCTGTTATAATTAGCAAATGTTCTTGTACTAAGAACTTGTGCTTAGAATCCTTAATGAGTATTTGCAATTTGGAAGTGAACAGAATTTCAAAATAAGTTTCGAGCGACTAGATTTAATTTGGCAGCAACTGCCGATTTGAGGTTAAAAATACACTTCTAAAATATTTTCAAACGTGGGTGAATGTTTGTGTTTACTGGAGTTTTCATGTAATCATTCCATCCTACCAAATTCAAGTCAACATATACAATTCTGATTAAAGATTCATGGCCGCTTACCAGAGCAATTAAATGCACAGAGTATACACGATTGATGCAACAAGTATAATTTTTACCAGGTTAATAATAAATTGATAACAATGTCAATAATGATGTTGCCAAAAATGACAAAAAATGAAGACCTATTCAGGCGCATGAAGGGCCCACAATCCCAAAACAGCGGTCGACAAGATTTGAAATAGCTTATATCGTATTTTCTTGTTCTGTGACTCGTGATTTTGAAAGCCTCCATAAATTTCACAGAATTCTCTGTAATGCTAGCGGTTAAACTAATGTTAAAACTCAATGCTGCAATATTAAATGAAATAATAACTATTAGAGCAAGCAGCATGTTTAAATTTAGGAAGCTATGTGTTCGTATGATGAGGAAAAATGATGTGATGCAAAGTGAGGTTTGTGCTAGGATAACAAATGGAAAAAAGACAATACACAATGTAACTCATGTGCATATGAAAAATTTGGATTTGTTTAAAGATTGTACGTAATTCTACTTTAGTAGTTTCACTTGAATGTTGTCCAGGTTTATAAAATTGAATTCTTTTATGAATATTGGAGAATGGTATCAAAAAGAGATAGGCTCCTAATAATGGACTGACCCCCATCGGAATGCTGACTGATGCACTGATGAATCCAAGCAAAATTGTCGCTCCAGGCACTCTGTCCGTTATGTAGTGAAATCCTACAAATGCGGTTGATCTTGATCTAAAATCTGAGAAATTTCCGATTGCTGATGCAACGGTTGCAGAAATAATCATCCAAAAAAATACCACCGAAAACCTGTCCAGTCGATCCTCATTATTTCTGTCTGCTGTCCAATAACAAATACATTCCATAAACATGAACTGTGCACAATTATTTATGTCGGGTTTAATTATCGTAAGAAGCAAGTGACCTACCGTTTTTATCATTCAAGGATAACACGTAATTCAATAATTTCTTAATGTCAGTATCAAAAGTGAGAAATGAAACTTGACTAAATGTTGCAGAAAGCAATATGAGTATCCGGATGGCTACCCGTGCCGCTGAAGTAAAGCTCATTTCAACCAACAAAAAGGATACAGAAAGCAGAATTATGAAACAGATGTAAACAATGATAAGGTAATAGGTTACTCTCTTCCAGGTTAAAAATGAAAGATAACTTCCTGAACAGCTCTTTAGGATTTGACGGTTTGGGTCGATTTCCCATAGAATGAATCGCATGGAACTTCCAACCCGCACCCACACACTCAAAACTTGGAACATTTTTTTAGAAATCATTTTAATGAATTGTGGGATGCAGGCTGGAATGATTGACTGTACTTTCCCTCTGAAAATGAGAACTGACTGTACAAATTCCAAAAACCGACATGCGATGCTCTTATTTCCTTGTGACTTTGGTTGTGTTAAATTGGGAAATGATAATAATTTATTCAAGAACATACGGAACATATAAACATTCAGCAACTATGACTTAGAAATTACATCAAAGTTTCTTGTAGAGGGTAATAATTAAAAACAAAGTCTGAGTCTGAGCAAACCGAATTCAGCACGACAATTAGTAGAAATGTGGTAGCCTGGCTCTAGTCAGTTGAGGCATCACGCGCTGGACTAGACTTTGAAATGGTCTTATTAATGTGTGCCATGACTACACGCCCACCCACAAGTAAACAGTAGAACTGGATAATCGATCCTAAGCTATCTACCCAATCTAATCCAATATATTTTAAAAATAATCTTAGAGCTAAAAATTTCTTAAACCCAATGGGTCATTACAAAATGGCTTGGAAAGCGCGACTTCATGAGAAGCCGCGTTTGGGACCCGTCTGGCAAAAAACAGATTGGAAAAGTGATTTCAAGGATATCCGTGAAGTTCATTTTCTTCGATTTGAGGTAATCTATTATAAACATTGATTACACCTCACAACGGCTTTTATGCATAGAAATTTAACGCAACGCAAGAGTTTTACCCAATCCATCCACAGGTTCAACAATTCGGAGCCAATGATTTGTCCAGTTTTGTTTTTCTGGTCTACCGTTCGATCTACTTTGCGGGGATTGCCATAGTCTTCAGTATGGTAACTGAATGCACGAGCCAAGAATCCATTGTTCGCTACATGTACTTCAACCGCTGTACTATCATCATTCACACCCTCTACTCTGCAGTTTTCTTTCTTGTAACTATGATTAATACATTTCACCATTGCTGCTATCGTGATGAGCTCCAAGAAAAAGTCATGAATCCTGGTACAATATCAAAATGATACATTGCAAATAGCTTAGGTATATTACACGTTCAAACTTGTTTAAGATTTCACACTCGTCCTGGAATCCCGGCCCCTGGGCAGAAAGGAAAAAATAGTTTGGTTCTTACATAATATTGCCTTTGCATTTACATTTATGGATTGCCTTGTCTTTTGGATGCAGTTATCCGGGATCCCGTAATACTTTATAAAAATCAACACCAAGCGTATTTCATTGGATTGAGTTTACTTTTAACTAGTTGAATTCATTGGACCTTTGGTGAAATGCGGAGAGACAATCATAGATCTCCAATTTGGAGGCCTCGGGACTTTGGCCCTTATGGATGCTGTTCTGTGTGCTATTCCCGTTCGAATCGGGCATGCGCTTTACGGAGTATGCGCGGGAGCTCTGTATGTCACATGTTTGTAAGTTCTGGTAAAATTATAGTTAATTGTTGGACATTAACTCAAATTCGAGCATTTATATGCATTTATAGGCTAATCTACGAATTCGCGGATGGAGAATATTATTGCAAGGAGGACCAAAACCCAAATGACTGTCAATTCATTTACCCATTCTTTAATTGGAGTCAAAAACCCGGTCACGCAGCACTTTCTTTTGTTGGGTATTCTCTGGTCCCTGGTCTTGTACATGTTATATTTTTCTTGATCTACAAACTCCGCTTGTTCGTTTTAACTAAGACATGCAAGAAGGATGCTTTTTTGGATCATCAATACCCATTTCTTATTGAGACAACACAAGTTGAAACCTCACTGGGCTACTATGGTGTAACTGATCCAGACAATCCATTTCCGAGACGAATTTTGATAAATGATGGAATTCCGATCTCAAGGTCAATGGCATTGGAAGAAGTGAGGAAAGTTCGAATTGATCTGCCTGACCCTGAGCTGCATAGAGGCTCAACTGTGGTTCATCCATTTCCCGAAGGATTCACCCAAGATTATCGTTCAATATAAAAAAGATACTATGGTGGACACGGACAACATATTAATGTTTAATTTACACAATTTACTCTTACAATTAGTACACGATTCCTGTGAATAAATTTCATATTCAAAGACAGAAAGCATTGTTTGCAATACGAAATAGATCCAGTGGGACAATAAATAAAACAAATGGTTGGTTTGCATTAATTTCCTCCTGATTCGAAACAATTGATAGAGTTTGTCAAATTGAAACTGCATGTTCGTTCAAAGCATCAGTAAAGGGTAAGCGAATGTGCAAGGTGGTACATTCATGCTACGATGAGGTCATCGTAATACAAACTTCATTGGATAATTTCTTTTCATTTTTCTCATTATTTAATACCTGGAATCCAAATTAATGGTGTGAATGAGAGTTATTAAGACAATTAAGTGATTCACTAGTTTCTTTTTATAAATAAATTACCTGTTGATAAATTATATCCAGTTCCTCGTGTAAATATTTGCCGAGTAATTGATCCGTCAACTCCTGACTTGGTACAATTTCCTTACTAACTCTCATCATAAAATATGCAGAGTCAGCATACGTGGCGATGACCGCGTTCACACCTAAGATTTGAAAAAATTCAAAAATATAGAATTCTAGTACTTCAATTTTTGAACATAACATAAAATGTCCAGGCTCACCTGTGGTACAACCCAGATTCAAGCAAGGAAATGCATGAACAACTTTTTTCCCACACATTGAAATCGGACTCATGGTTCCTGGGATGCTGGATAATATAATTGGTGGAAGATTTCTTTCACCCCAGCAGCAGTATTTTCGGAGGAGCGGGCCTGGGATGAGGTACGTCCAACGGAAAAGATGCCAAAAAACTCCATGCATTCCCAACGTGTAGCTGTTTTTTACATTTTGATTGTATTGAAGAATTGAGTTCACCCCACCTCCCATGCACAGATCAACGTGAAGCCACGCTCTGGATTTAAGCAATTATTTACCAAAATATCATTTCAAATTTCTTTACATGTGTTATCTGCTACAAAATCTGTATATAATTTTAAGCTTACACATGGTTGCTGAGTGTTTTCTGAGAACGATTCGGCCATGGAATGGGACTTACGACGCGAAGAACTGCCGGTATTTTATCGCCTCTCCCAGTATTTTCCAAAAGCGTTTGAAATGCATTGGACATGATTCCAGCCAATACGGATTGGAAAAGGCATTTTGTTGATCTGCGAATAACTCGGATCTTCTCCAGCGGCAATGCCGTCCAGGAAAAGAAACTGTCGCCAGCATATGCTTAAAAATATAAGACTAATTAATTAAATCTTTGCATCTGTCATTCTTCTTTAAAAACTCAAACAAACAAACCTGCCGGTCGAAATCCTTTCCGTATACGAGCAAATCTGTAGTTTTTCAGCGCATTCCAAGGGAATGTGTACCATGCATAAATCCAATGCATCCAACTCAACGAATTCACTTTTGGGGTTTCCAAATTCTTCCAGCCCCCATCAACGTAGTTTTCCAAAAGTTTCATAAAGGAAACTCCGTCCGCCACCATATGATGCATTCGGAATGCAACAGCTGAGCGACCCCCGGTCATTGGAACCAATACAGCCATCCATAGTGGGGAATCCGGCTTGAATCTGTTTTGATTCCAAGACGCAAGGAATTGCTTCAGGCCATCGTCTGTAAGGATTTCATTCCACTCTGTAATGTGATCTTCAATCTGAAAACACAATAATACACAAAAAAGAAATGTATGTTAAATATTTCAAGGCAATCATGTTCCTTGAACTACTAGTCCTAAACCAAAGGGAAGAGAAATGAGGACAATTCTACATTAAATCATTCATTGAATTTCTGTAGAGCGACCGTTGTGGTCGCGCGGCAGTGAAAGGATCGAGAGATTCCATCATATTCTGGCATTGACCTCTGGGGTCAATGTGAATTTGAAACAAAATAGTCATTTCACTTTCTTACACATTGTGTACGTAAAGTGCTTTTGTTTATATTACGGCATGACAGTTAAATGCTGTAGTTTTATGTACTTGTCAAAAATGGGGAAGTTTCACATTGATACAAATTGGTCAAATTTGATTTTGGGTCTATGTAATTCCCCTTTGCAATTTGTTTTCAAATGATGTACATGTTAAACGTTAAACTTCTACTTCCACCAATTTGTTAAGCACCCGCGGTTGCTACTGATACTACATTTCAAAACATTTTTAATTAACAGTTTGTTATGGTTAAAGTGTTTGTGTATAGAAATTAGTTTAAATCGAACTTCGCTACAAGAGGTTTACAAGTGTCGTGTCAAAGATGCCGCTGCCAAAATGTTTTCGATACTTACCATGTAACTTAAAGCATACAAAGCACCTGTTGTTATATGCTATTATAAACTTGTTTGCTTTTTTATTACAGGCTTCCCAAAGAAACAAAATGCTGAAACCGAAATATGCAGGGAAGACCAAGACAGATATCAACAGAATCAAATCTGCAAAGCTGTGGCGATTGTATTGAATGGTTATGACAAGGAAATTGCTGCTGCATCAGTAATTTCATAATTAAACACACAATCAAAACTTCGTATAAATCAAGGCTGCAAAGTGTTAATTTGAATCGATT
The DNA here is from genome assembly GCA_036851895.1 of Orthonychiurus folsomi. Taxonomy (NCBI): domain Eukaryota; kingdom Metazoa; phylum Arthropoda; class Collembola; order Poduromorpha; family Onychiuridae; genus Orthonychiurus; species Orthonychiurus folsomi. Next base: position 35,097 of record JAAXYW010000298.1, read on the forward strand.
AAGGTCGGTGGAGGGTGTACTGCTGAAACGGTTGATGTTTGGGTTACTCAGTTTCGCCCTCCGTTTTTTGAGGTAGTTACTTAATTAAATGATATTTTGAATAATTCAACGTGTTATATATTTGAACTGACTTTTGATTTTAGGACGGAATGAATTGTCCACCAGCTTTAATTGATTGGTGGATGCAAGAAATGAGTAGAAAACAATTGTCTGAATCAAACCAAAGATCCGGTTGTGGCTGTTAGAGATGCGTCTTATTTGAAATTTCAAAGTAAACCACAGCCCTTGATGATACATAACAAACCGATACAAAAGTAATTCGGTATGCATGAAATATGCGTTTTAAGTATTTTGACATGTAACCCGTAATATTACAGAACTTAATTTTTGTTGAAAATCTTTTTGTATTTTTTTTCATTTGATATCAGCCCTCCCATGTTGTATTTTACACACATGCATGCCATGCATCATTGCTCTCGGCTTATTTAAGCCAAGCAAGCACAGGCTTAAGAATTTCGACTTCACTTCGCATAATGATTCGACCGGGCTTCATCTTTCCCATGTCTCGCCATGTGAGCGTTAACCTTGGCCCACGCCATTTCTCAGAATAATTATTTAATTATGCATGTGCATAATAATGGTTGTATTCACAAACATTATTGCGTATACGTCATAAGTTTTCTCTTTTAGAATTTAGCGTGAGAATACTTTTGTGACTGTCACGCATCTAAAATATCATCTCTCAAATTCAGGGCCAGGGGCAAGACTTACACTTAAGGAAAACAATACAGTTGCGCTCATTAATTGAAATAGAGAATAATTATTGCCTTATAATTATCTGTATTGAATTGCGCAATAAATTAACACCAAAATACTGGTGATATGAACCACTGAGAATCGTGAAGCTTAATACCAGCCATCATGTAAAACTGCATTGCATACGTATTATTTTGTGTACATCACGCACAACGTTTTGTAATAGCTCAGCTGAAAGTTGTACTGCGCAAATGTTCGTAAAAACTGGATTAATTAACAATTCATTATCGTTTCATCAATGGCACGGACACTCTAAAACTTAGCTTTTCAAACCCCAAAGAAATAATATTTAATCGTGACTTAAACGCCACATAATAATTTTTTATTATGGGTTAAACATGTGTTCTACCAAAAAAAGCAATAACTTTGTACTCTAGGATTTTTATATGAGCAAATTCACTTCGGCATGGCAAAACCAACAAATTGCCTCGAAGTCCAGTTTTTTTTACTCATTTTGCAGAGAGGCTGAAATATTTCAGTTGATAATTATTGTGATGCATAACCCTAACACTTTTGGTTGTCTGCTTTGTTGAATCAGTGGAATTTACAAGTGAGCTAATCATGCCGGTAACAAATGTTAAAAACATTGGCAAAGAAAAAATAAGACAAGGACAAAGCCAGCCACTGGTAGCGTGCAAACTATGATTAAGAGTGAATTGTGAGGAAAACTTGAAAGCCCAGAGGATCGTGTAAACCTCGCCAAACTACGTATTACAAAATACTTAACTTAATCATGCAAACTTGAGTTAAATCATAGCCGACGGGTACCTCTCTGGTGTACAAGATATCCTGGAACGCCATTACAACTAGTAATTTTGATGAACCCAGAAAGGCACAAATTTTGCATAATTATTGCGCTTATTAACTAAAATCCTGTTTTAAAATATAAAATGCATGCAAATGTAAAAAAAACTAGCCCATAATTAATGTCAAGGTTAAACGTTGATATTAAGGAGTTCTGAAGAAACTCAGGTGCTAATTCATCCAATAATCATTGTACACTATCCTCAATAAGTTTTGACAGTTTTTGCAAATCTTATCATATGTAGGCGAATATATGTAAAGTGTTATCTTTGCACCTCTAATGCATATTTTGGAGCTTTTCTTTTGGCGTCTCAGTTGCCGCCAATTAGTATGCTTCTCTTATGAAAGTTTAATTTTGTCGTTTGTTCTAACACTGCGCTTTGTTTCAAAGGTGTACTGCCTACTTGTACTGTTTCATTTCACATGCAATTAATCGACCACAGGATCAAAACTTGTGCGAACAAGTTTGTGGTGACAACCACAAATTTGAGGTATTCTACATTTTTTTCTTGGGTACGGTGGGAGTGCTTTCTTTTCTTCATAGAACCAAACTTTTCTAATGCTCTCTCTCTTTAAAAAATAAAATTATGACATTCACGCATTCACCAGAGATTAAAATTGATGTCGTCTGGGGCCAGGCTGTTTGGCTAAACATGATCTCACTGAAATATGCTGGGATTTCAAGTTTTACATTACAAGCCGGTTCGGATTTCAAAATGTAACCTGCAGATTGTCCTGAATAAAAATTACAACGTGGATGTTGCGAAAAATAATCTCCGTAATTGTGCGTCACGACCAAATACCCCACAGCATTAAACGGAACACATTTAATTAAAGTAGTCGCATTAATCTACAGCAGCACACACACAGGGTGCTTTTTCTGGTTGATTTGCCAATGCGGACACCCTGCAATGCAAGACGAATTCCATTGCCAAGTTGATTACATAAAATAGGCAAGGTTGAATATCCTTGTTGAATAAATATTATGCGGCAGACTAATATTCAGAGAAAAACTCAAGGAGGGACTTAATACAAAGTTAATACTTTAAACACATTTAGGAGAAGTTGGAAAAATTGAAGTCGTCCATTTATGTGTTAAATTTTTTAGAATTAACGCTCACTTACCTTAATCTCTGTTTTTTCCCAAAACCAATATCCCATAATACAAGTTGGCCTGCAATGCAATTTGTAGAAAAACTCTTTGTCCAAAATCCGTTTTTGACACTGCATCCTGATAGGTACGAATAGGGATATGTCCCTCTATTATCAAAGTGTTAATAACACTTTTTCTTACTTTCCCATCAAAATCATCACTTGTGAATGCAAGGTCTCTCTCGGTCAAATGACCAACAACTTCATCGTGGCAAGCCCAAACAATCAAATTCACAATTATCCGGTACACTCCAAAAACAATTGAAAACAGAACAAAGAATGGGACGAAGAGGAGAAAAATTAAAATCCAAAGAATAAGCGGCGCAATCATTTTGGGGAAAAATCTTCACTTTTCTCTTCGCACAAATTCCTTCACAGAACTACGCGGCCATACCGCGCAGCAATAACTACGGAATTCCGCAAAATTTTTATTGTATAATTGAATAATTACTAACTTTTCCTTTGGTTTTAATTACTATAGCAAATTACTCCAAAGTCCCTCACACATGCACGCACTTGTGGAACAACGTTGAACATGAATATGTTCACTTTTCAATGCTCCATGTTCAAAAGCAAGTTACTCTTGAAATTAAGAGTTGTTCTGAATTCCATAGGTGTACGAATTACTTTCCCTGCCATTTAATTCAGTGGGTGCAACCGCGATGGTGATACAGCATCAATTCGCTGATCTCTTCTGTAGACTGCAAATGGCGATCTTACAAACCTGCTACCTTTTCCCCCTTGCAATGGTCAAATTACATAGGAAAAAATTGAAGAAACAATGACGAACTTGAGGAATGGGAGAACCCATAAATGATTAGATCCTCCTCTGGGGACCTCCTGTTGTGCACCTGCTAAAACGCTGGTTTTAGTTAAATATTATGGCGGCAGTAATTGTCGTGTTAAATTCTTAACCGTACTTTCATCTTATTGATCTTATTACTAACGGGATTCATTCGAAGTTTATCCCTTGCTGAGAAGGAGCTTAGCTGGCACAGGCATTCCTGAATAAAATTCAGGATTAAAAGTACTGAAAGGATTAAAAGATTGAATTAAAAGTAATGTGCAATGTTTTCCAAATTCAAATTTAACAAAAATTAACATAGAAGTTGGGGTACATTGAAAAAAATAAAATCTCATACACCCAAGAGTAACTTTTAAGGCAATCCAGCACATTCACAACGAAATACCAAAATTTAAGGCACTCTACATAGGTACCCAAACCTGTAGAATTTAAAATATAAAGTACTCGCAATTGCAATTAATCATGTTAAGAGTAACCCTTACAGGTATAGCGGTAATATTCAAAGCTTCAAAAACTGTAAATTGAAGGAAAGTATTAAAAATCTGATTTAAATAAGTGCATTTTCCTTCTTCAACTCAGTTGAAGAGGTGCTGAATATATGGACGACCCCTTGGGAATTCAAATAATTTGCAAGAATGAATGAGAAATAGTGGCTTGAAACTCACATTCGCACACATAATATTTACGACGGTTGCTTCCCCATGCATGTGTAAATACATGCTTATAATGGTCAAGATTACATTATACCATTATATCTTCTCGTTTATAAACATAATCTTCAATTGAGATATATTCCCCGTAATCCTATGTACCTGAAAAATCTACCAGAAAGCCACCCAAGATTTGTATTGCGTTGAATGAGTGAACCGGTTGGTTTACTTGCTGTTAGTACGTTTGGCTAGTACTGCACTGGACTCATTCATTCAACGTAACAAACACACCCTGCCATTCAGTCAGCGCAATGCACAAACTTATTGTTATAAAATTTTTGCGAACCACCGTACAATCGTATAGAAATTGAAAGGGAAACAAATGCGGAGACGCGATAAGTAAGTTTCCACATCTACGATGAATTTACAAATTAAGAAGATAATGCAGGACAGGTGAAAGGGGTCACCGTCGTCATCACCCATGTCGTATTTATGTGCATTGTCCATTAAGTAATCACTTGCAAAAGCAACTTGTTTGTGAATATGCGAATTGGCCGTGCGGAAAGTAGCTGTTTCTGTAATGAAGATTGAACTGTCTAATGGGGTTCTCCTTCGTAATTACAATGGTTGGATTTAACCTACAAATATTAATGGTCATTTATGTGTTTGTAATAGTCAAATTTATACGATTTACAGGTGTACCAACAATTTGGCAGACCACTCGATCATTTCCTTCGAGGACTCCGATCAACTGGAAACTAATTGAATTTATTCAGTGGTGAATAAATGATCAAATTTGTCAGTACAGTTAAATCCATTATTTATTAGCTCTGAAACTTTATGCACAGAAGATTAGGGCTTTGATCATATCTATTGATCAGGTAAATAATCAAGTGTATTTTACTTTACTTCTTAGACTTGGATGACTGATAATGTGTAGAGAGGTCAGGTCGAGTTCAAGTGTGATTAAATGCACTCACAAAATATTGGGGCAAGGTCGGAGAAGGAGAACTGATACCCGAAGGTTAACACTACACTTGCCAACAGTAAATACACAAGAATGGAAGTGATCCGTTAGATCAAACTTGCTACACCAATCTTATGTTCGTTTGAGTTTTTGTTTGAAATGCGTGACTCATCTTCGTACCACCTCCGACGATAAGCTGGATGACCCACGTTGACCTGTCTCTTCCTAAAAACAAACCTATACAAGTGAAAATTTAACTTACCTACCCTAGTGGGGCACTCTATTGAAAATTACAGAATTAAGAAATCGAAAGATTATGGGAAACTAAATTCAAATTAATAGTTGGGTTACGTTATAATGAATATCAAAATTTGTTATTAGAGGACGGGGTATAGGATTAATTAATCAAAAAAGGATTTTGGTCTGAAAAACTTTTGTATTTGGTTGTCCTAACGGGATCGCAGCTTCGCCATCTCACTGATTCGACGTTCTCTCTCTAGCATCCTTTTACGCCTAAGCTCTTCCTTTTCTGAAATCTGAAAATCAGAAAAATAAAATGCTTAAATGCTAAATTCTACAACCCTACAAGTATAAAAATCACTACTCAAGACTCCTTACTTGCTGCGGATTGAGAGGCAGCCAGTAGATGCACGGAATTGCAACCGTTTTTCTAAATAATTCGTCCAAAGCTTTGCCACTAGCCTCAGGTTCTTTCTTTGTATCATCCCTACCTCTACGATCTGAATATAGATTATACAACATGATTAGTGCAATACTTCCACAAAACTTGAAATAAAGTTAGGTTGTACCTCGGTGAGGAGAGCGAGAGCCCCTTCTGGTCCTCGAAGTCTCCGGTGTAGAGTGCCTTGCCCTTTTGCGACTCGGAGATGGTGATTTTGATGATCGCCTCCGATGCTGTCCTCCTGGTGACCTCGATCTCTCTCGAGCGCGTTTCCCTAAATCCCATTCTCGAATCGGCAACATCTGAGCCGTTTGCTGCAAATTTATAATAGAGTATAAAATTCATGGGTATAAACAGTGCATTTTAATTTGAACTTACAAACGGCTTTTCTTCTATTTTGGGTTTAGCGTCCCCTTCGTTTTCTCTTTCGCGGAGGTTGTCCAATCTTTCCGCGCTGGTAAAATCCACATGAAGTGTTTTTGGGTTTGAAGCAGGCCATCTTACGCCATGCAGTGCAGCTCGAGTTTCAAAAGCTTCATCTTGATTCTCAAACTGATTTAATAAACAAAGTATTTAAGATATTAACCAAAATTAATACCAACATTAAACTTAGATGTTCAATTAATACTCACCTTCACCACGCACTTCGACTTGATCTTGTCTACCCAATAATCAGCAATATTTCCAGTACGCTGTAGTAATTCCTTCAACTGGATTAGAGTGAAAGGTCTTACCAAATTTGTAACAATGATGACATTAGTCGGAGAGTTTCTAGGCGGCGTCAACTCTTTTTCGGCTTCTTCCATTGGCTGCTAAATTATTTTCAAAATCAATCAATCCCTATTATATCCTAATGCTGAAAGAATAAGTTCAAAACCCTGACATACAATGGCAACAGTTGAAATCTTTCTTTGCAGCGACAAATCGACCTGCTCCCTCAAATCCCCCAAAGGTTTAGGTTCCTCCATCTCATCTTCAGCGTCTCCGTTCCCAAAATCTAAACCTTCATCGTCCTCTACAAGTGTGGAAATTGTTCTGGTGATTCTTGGAGAATCTCCTCCTCCTCGCTCATCTAATTTCACATCGGACTCGGCAATTAAATCCACCTCTGGATACAAGGTCTAGTTGCAAACAAGAGCACAATTATTGTAAAAATCTATTAAATAAGCTTAATGATTGCTTAATGCACCATTAAGTAAGTACTTAGTTAATATTAATTGCTTACTGTTAGTAAACTCGATGTGACATAAGTATTCGCATCAGTCGCCTCCACGATTGGTGTAACTGCGTCCCAATCCGATTCTTGTGGCTTAACGTAATCACCCCGGAATTTATTGCCGAGACGGAGCACTCTTGGTGACCAAACATATTCTGGAGTTTCTATCTTTTCCTTTTCTTCTTCTCCATAGTCTAAGAGATCGTCAATTTCTTCTGTAATTCTTGTAGAAACCTTCCTTCGTACTTTACGCGACTGACTTTGTTGAGCCTCCTCAGTTTTGTCAAATACGATTGGAATTTTGTTTGTGCTAACATGTAGGAACAGCAGCGGTGTTAAAAGTTTCTTCTTCTACTGGCTTAACTATATCCTGTGTAGGCTCTGGTTTCCCCAGTTGTACATCAGGTTTAGTCACCTCAGTAAGTCCACCTACCATTGACCAAATTCAATTAGCTTCCAAAAAATCTAGACGCAGACATCCAATGAAAGTTTACAAGTTCGCAAGATCATTCTTACCGTCACCGTCAAACTTGTTTTACAGCACTTTTTGAGTTAAGTTGTTCAGCCTGATCACCTTCATCCATGAATCTTGAAGTGAACTTCCTGCGAACTTTGCGTACCTCATTATTAGGAAGCTCCTCAGTTTTGTCAAATAAGATTGGACTTTTTTCTGTTTTAGGCTGTTCAATGACTACAGTTGCATTGGAATTGTTTTCTTTCATTGGAGTAATTATATCCTGTGTAAGCTGAGGCGTCCCGAGATCTTCAAGAGATCGATTCAGGATGATCCGTTCATCTGGAAAAACAACAATAAGGTGCTAACTTTCAAAAGGCAAAAAAATAAAAATCGAAGGTTTTTATCTCACGCTAATTCTTACCGTCACTACGATGTTTCACAGGACTTTGTGAATGAACTTGTTCAGCTTGATCACTTCCCTCAGTGTTACTCGACGAGAACTTCCTTCGACCTCTGCGCACCTGATTTTGAGTAGCCTCCTCAGTTTTGTCAAATACGATTGGAATTCTGCCTGCACTAGCTTGCACACTGAGAGCAGCTGCAACAAGAGTCACTTCTTCTACTGGAGTAATTATATCTCCTGTTGGGTGATTCTTCTCCAGAACTTCATGGGGTTGCTCTGGGGTGCTTTGTACATCTATAGGCGAAAATGCACTGATAGCTATGATTTTCAAAATTTCGTAAACGCCCTTATGTTCTTACCGTCATGAAGTTGCTTTGCAGTAATTTGTGTGTGAAGTTGTTCAGCTTGATCATTTTCCTCCGTGCTGCTTGACGTGAACTTCCTTCGGCCTTTACGTGCCTGGTTTGGAACAACCTCTTCAGCTTTGTTAACCACGGTTGGGCTTTTCTCTGCAATAGCCTGTTCAATAACTGCAGGAGCACTGGACACAATTTCGTTCACCGGAATAACTGCCTCCTCAGCAGGCTCAGGCTTGCCCGGGTCTTCAGGAAGATGATCCAGCACGTTCCGTTCATCTATCATTGATAATAAATTAGTTTAATGAAATGACAAATGCAATCAGTTGTCCGTGAATCAATTACCGTCATAAAACTGTTTTACAACGCTTTGCGAGTGAAACTGTTCAGCTTGAGATTCAAAATATTCTCGAATAAAAGGATTCTGCTCTGCCAGCTTGTCTTGCATCTGCATGAAATAAACTTTTGTTAGTTTCAGTTTGTTCGTTTACAAAAAAAATATGAAATTCCGGTCTGAGACGCATTTAGCATGGTCATTTAGCAAACCCCTTACAGATATATTAGGAAGACCGGTGGTGTTCTGTGTAGCATCCTCTCGTTCCTTTTCAATCACAAGATGCTAAAACGTAAGAGAATATCATCCAATATTAAATAAAACTCGTATACATATATGTACACTAGTCTAAACTAAACCAATAACATAGTACTAAAAAGGCAAGCCTTCCTTACAATTTTAAGTCTGTCAACCAAATCCTTTTTTGGACCGGATTTGGACAATCCACGTTTCTCCAATTCTTCCTTCAAATCCACGACACGGAGGGCAGACAGGGCTCTCCCATCCGCCAGTGTTAGTTCACGATGTGACATTTTTGCATTCAACCGTCAACCGGTAATATTTACTACACTAAATACAAGAACAAAAATTTACTTCGATTTCAGCAGTGTCGCTTTAATGAAATTTGAAAAGTGCCGCTCTCAAGTGCCCTGTATTTGTTGCGTTGTATGCATGCATGGATTGCTTGTGGAGGGAGCGGTGCGGTGCGGTGGTGGGCGGGTCGACGCCGCTCAAATGCAAAAGCCCGACGCGACGTGGTATGGTGGTGAGGGCCGTCTAATTGGCAGGTATTTCTGCAAAGTGTCATAAAGTAAAACTAT
>JAAXYW010000299.1:0-44483 GCA_036851895.1 Orthonychiurus folsomi
TTTTAACATCTTCTTTAAATCTAAAACGAATAAAAATACAGTAGATTCTAATCATGATGTGCTTAATGATACAAAATTCAGTTCCTCAGCAGGTTACAGGTGGTTGGTGATTGGGTTACTTAAATTCCTTACCTCTAATAGCTTGTACATTTAAGTTAGGCGGTCGACAACATTCCATACCAAGAGCTTGGCAGCCAAGAGTTTTAACTTTCTCGACAATTTTCCATTCCTCATTTCCTCTGGCAATGGGCAGGATAAAAGTAACTAATAAAATACATTTTAGACCTATTCTAACACAACATAGAAGACTAGGATTGTGGCTGGAGACTCGCCCTGTAGGCAAACCTACTCTCATCCTGGATCAAAACTACTGAATGACCCTATTTCAAATGACTAATTGAATTGACTATACTTTCAAACAAAATTTAGTACAAGATTCCTTTCTTTTGACTCTTATAATGTGTCGCATTTGCGATGATCGAGATCTTTGATGATATGATACATACAAGTCCGGCTTATAAAACCCACGATAGGCGCGGGAATTACTTTGAATGGGAAATAACATTGAGAGCACGCACGGCGGCGGCGAAGTCAGTGGGAAATTTCCTAATCCGAATACACACAAGGCACGGCGCATCACACGACGGCAGTCGTCATCCACGGATCTGATTTAGTTTTGAAGTGCAACCTTCACTAATCAACTCGGACATTAAATGCATCCAAAAGGTAAGTACTAAGCTTGATTTTCAATTTGGGCCGCATTACATGTAATGTATTATTTGAATAAAAGAATCACGTTTTATAGACCTCTGCTCCACTTCCACTAGACACTAGACTAAAAAGGATTGTCACTGAACATTGAAGCCTTGTTTGACACCGAAGTTAGACTCGCGAATTGACTGTACTTTTTTTATTGCTGGCATTAAAGAGCGGAAAGGATTTTGTAGTTGAAGCTTGAAGAGGAGGGTCAAAGGTGAGCATGAAAGTTTGGTTAGACATATTGGGTCACTATTGGGTTTAGTGTTCATTAATTTTATCTTCATTTAATACTCTCCAATTGTATTTTATTACCCAGCACATATGCTTTAGCATATAGCACACGCACAGACAGGTATTCTGATCGTTTTGTCTGTCTATCGTTTTGTCGTTTTCCAGCGTTCATTGACATTATAATTCTTACTATCTTACTCATCAAATTTAACGTGCTTGCCAGCTGTAATACATTTTTTACTTTTAATTACGCTGAGATTGAATGTGTTTTTCGAGCGCGCAGAACGGCTAAAACGGAACCACACACTTACTGTACTCTCTGTTAATTATGTTATTTAAGTAAATGGCAAATAAATATATGTTATAATCATAGTGCATTTGCCATGTATTTACGTAATATGTGAATTCTGATGTTAAAATTCAAAAATTACAGATGTCGGCACCTGGTTCTCCTAAGAAAAAGTCGCCTACGACAAAAGGAAATGACAGCAACAGCCAAACTACGCATGAAGACAGAGAAGACATTTCTGAGAGTGATCCAGTAGTTCCCAGCACCAGTTCCGGGTTGGGAACTCCAATAGCAATCAGGAAGAGGCTTCTGGGTTCCGGAAGGGAAAGAAGTGTTACTCCTCAACGTCCCAATGAAGACGAGAATCTCCCTGAGTCGCCTAGTCAAACGCGAAGTGGAAGAGTCTTCAAAAGCAATGATCGAGACAGTCCTGGTCGCCAGTCGGGCCGAGGGAGATCAGAAACGCCGGCTGGTGGTGTACATGTGGGAGGGTCGGCTAACGACACAGGAGTATTGAAGAATATTACAGACTGGCTCCACCGCCACCAAAAGGTTAAACTTTGTGGATTCTGTGTTGTTCTCCTAGTCTGCTTGTTAGGAGGTCTAAATCTATTTGCAAGCGGATCTGGACAAATTGCAGTAAACATCATCTACAAGAAACCAAACGTCTGGCAACAAAAAAGGCATCAACTTGATTTGGTATTTCGGCAACTCCAAAAGGAATCTTTTCCTTCTCAGTTTAACCACACATTCGATCAAATCTACAGCCTGGTCGACTTTTCTTTGCGTAAGAAGGAGCCGAGCCAACCTTCCGCTATTGCTGTCATGATCCCAATGGGCATGAACAAGTATTCGTTTCCACATTGCTTCATCAAGAAATTGGCGAACGTAGTTAATCGTGTGTTCGAACCAGATCGTAACATCCCTACATATGAAATGAACCTCCAATCGTTCTCAGCGGATAGGAGCATTACATCTATTCACGATGATCTGAAGACATACTTTGATGGTGGTGGAAGGTCAGTTCTGGTTATCGATGTTGACAAAATAATGAACGAAACACACCTTCTCGTATTCCATGCATTTTGTGACAACTCCCATGCCTACCAGAAGCGATCAATTTTCTTTTTTCTTCTTCCTGTCCCTGAGGAAATTTACAATAAATATGAGTGGGATCCTCGAAATCGGAACCGAATATCCTACGACGTTTTGGATGAAGCCTGGCGCAGCGCTTTAACTGATGATAAAAGACCAGCGTTCATTGCTCGAGTTGCAGGTTCTGCCATCCTACTTCAAAAAGGTGATACTTGTTAAGAACCGGAAATATTTTTTGAGAACCATAACCCTTTCTGGAATTACTCTCCCTTTCACTTTGGTATTTACTATCAAATTGATATAAGCTTTTCAAACCTCAACATTTTCAATAAAAATGATATTTAGGAGATCTACATCTATTTTGTCTGTTTTGAAATTGCCTACTCTTGTCCTTAGCAGGAGTGAGGAAATTTGAATAATGTTTGGTGATTGTATTGTACTCTCTGCGTTCTGCTAATTCCGCTTGATCACACGAACACTTCTCTTATTCGCTGTGTATCACGGTCAAGGAGTGTTGTAACAAGTAACAATAGAAATCAGTCAAGTTCAAAGGCAGATTTATATTCTAACGACTGATAGACTTGGTTTCATTTGAGCACAAATTGCAGTCAGATCTAGATCTGATTTAATCAATATGTTCATTAGCACGATAACATCGCGTACATACAAAACCCGTTTATATCTGCAAGCAAGATTTCTTAATCGTATTGTTTTATAAATACAAGAGGAAATGTATAACATAATTCTTAGATTTAGATTACAAAGAAACAATCACTGGGTCCCGCAAAGTATTGTTTAGTAATTACCTATTAATACTCATCTTCCTCGGCAGCAGCTGCTGGGGCGGCAATTTGGTTGGCAGGATTCTGGGCAGCCATTTGTGCAGCATATTGCATCATTTGCCATTGCTGTTGCTCTTGTTGAGCTTGTTCCTCTCGAGCTTTAGCAAATAACTCTTGTTGTTGTCGTAAGAGTTCTTCCTCTGGGATTCCAAGATGTTCCAGCCTCGTAGATTGACGACGACGTTTTGCAGCAACTTGTTTACAGTCTTCCATCACGGCTTGCGCTGCTTGTCGGAAATCCCCAAACCCAAGACGGTCAAGGGCTGAAACATAAAATTCAAATTATCAGTATACAAAAAGTGATTAGATCACTACGATCAAAATCTGATGTCTGGTTACTAATAAATGCAATCCAGATGATAAAGCCAACTGCCACTGCATATCCTATTGCCTACATCACCCTTGCTGGAGTTGCTGAGAATGGATAGCAAAATAGTCAAAAGTTGTTCATACCCTGTAAAACATGTTCCGGAGAAATAGTTTTTTTCGTCTGCTGATTACAAATATCATTTGCTTCCGAGGATATGAGATGAATGAATTCGGTGCAGCAATTGAGAATTAGTTCACGGGAATCATTTGCAACACGAATTGAAGGTAAGATTTCCTTGATCATTTTGTTCATAGCAGCCCTGGGAATGGTTAAGTCCTCTTCGCTTTCCGCCATTTTGTGTATCTTCGGCTAAGGTCTTGCGAGATCGGGAACACCTGGCCAATTCTAATTTTGGGGTTTTAATTAATTGACCCGTGCCTTGCCTGAATAACACACAAAATACAAGGCGAAGTGGAAATGAAATTGCGAATTGAATGCACGTAGAAGAGTAGCTGTGTATGGTCTTTGAAATCAGCCGCAGTTTGCAGTAGATAATGCGCATTGAGCAAATAAGCCGGAACAAATCAATCACTAATTTAAATATCTAACCAGCGTAATGTAAGAACACATTTACTTTTGGTTAAATTATGTAGGTGAATTTTTAATGCGTGTTAGTTGCACAATTTATTTAAAAAATTAAAGATTTGCAGGTGGCAGTTGCATGTAAATAAATAGGATGGTCATTGAGCGGAAGCCGCGGTTTATAATTTCTTGCCAGGTTCAAGCCCGCCGCGCCGGAATGGCTATTTCTGTTGGGGTTTGTTTACCCCCGCACGCACCCTTTCACATTTCCCTATATTCAGTTAAAATTAATGCCCGCCCATTCAACATTATTCGAACTGAGTTGTGATTTCCTTTCTTTGTTGAAATTAATTTAACAAGTTTGAATTTTCTGTTTGAAAACGTTAAAGGAGGTGCATAGGAGGATGGACAGCCCGCAAGAAGACTGCTTCAGTGAAATCACCCAACTATGGAAGGAATCTACATCGGATAAATGCATTGGCAGCTTAATGTCAGCAGATGCCGGCGCATCAAAATTTGCTGTTATTAAAACACTGATGAATATGATTGTAATTGGCTTGGAAAAAATTGAATTGGAATCTACCTCATCCTCCCCATCGTAAGTAGAGTTTTTACGAATTTTTAGTCGTCCGTATGGCGTGCTAAATAAACAATAAACAAATGTCTATTAGCTCTTAAAATATTTTTTTTTATATTTTAGTTTATTAAATCGACACAGGACCAGGTGTCGAAAATGTTTGACCTTGCAAAATGAAGTTTTAGTGCGAGAAGTGCAACTCATAAAAGCCCAAGATGAGTGTAAATTTCTTGAAGAGAAATTAAAGTCCCGTGATGAAAATCCAGAACCAATGAATATGGATGCATTAATTGAGGAAGTCGAACCCTCCCCTAAGGTGCAGTCTCCCACCAAAATTATACCTAAAAGCCCTTGTAAGGAAGACATAGGCGATATGGAGATTGTGGAATATCCTGGAAGCCCTCGTATTCCCCTTGCACCTATTGACCAAAACCAATTGCTAGATGAGTCTTCCATCAGATTTTCAATGCCACTTTACACCTCCAGTCCGAAGAAAAGGCGTTCTCCGGTTCCGGTTACTAAACCCAGCAGAAGGATGATAGCCATGCGACCCCATAAGCCGAATGCTGTGGCTGAGAAACCTCAGCCCAAACGGAAGCTAATTTTGGATAAACCCGAACAAGTACCGAGTGACGGAGTCGGAGTATTTGATGCCGATGAAACGTTCTTCAATCCGTCACAGGCCATACCATCCTTACACACGAAACATCCGTGGAAAACTGATCCACCTGTAGTTGAGGTTCAATATGATGACGATGGCGAAAACAGATGCGATGAAGCAGAAACCAGTATTGACATTTTCGAAGACTTTGACCGGTGTGTAGATAGGCGCGAAATCTAAATATATATGAAAAATCACAAAAACTAAATTAACCTAATTGTTATTACAGAATTCCTAATGTGGCACCTTCCAGCCCAAAATTTGCTTACAAACCCTTGAAACCTATTCGGAAAAAAGAAGAAAGGGCAAAGCTGGAGGGATGGGATTGTGACATGTGCAGAAAGGTATACTATTCTTGTTTTTATTCACATATGTAGTATTACCGTGCTGTGTATTTGTAAGCCACAATTAAATGTTTTATTTTTAGTACTACGCAGCCTTGCAATCACAATTGACAGAAGAGGAGCTGAAGAACTTGAAAAATAAATGTTCCAAACATCGGTCCAAATATCCAGTTAACATAGATGGAACACCTCCTGGTCAGTGCAGATTCGAAATTTAAGATTTTAAACACATAGTTTAGTTGGGCAATTCTAATGTTTCTTTTACAGATTTCTGGGATGTAGATTTGCCTTCGACTGCAGAATGTATCGAAAGAGGATACCTTGGCCAAGGTCAGCCTTCTCTTCGTCGGTAAATGTGGAAACAGGAGCACCCAATGCCAAGTTAAGTTTAGAAATAAGGTTTTTGTATAAATATTTCAATGATCCAACCAGTTGCATGTTACAAAATGTCTTTAATAAAAAAAACTTAAACGTCGAGATTTTGATATGCACGCGCATCTGATTCCTCAATTTGACTTAGCGGTTTGTAACCATGTTGTATTCGTTTTGTAACCCGTCTTATTATGCAGACAAGAAACATCCAAAGTATAAAAGCAACCAATGAGTAAATTCCCATTGCCGTCCAGATCCACGAAACTATTTTAAATTTGGGCAATATGAGTTAACTTTTTTATTGACAGGTTTTCTCCTGGCTTACCGTCTGGGTCCTTATCAAGCTTTTCGCTGACGTGCACGTCATAGAAGTAAGCTGGTTCATTATCAACAATACAAGTATAATTCCCCGCATCCTCTACCTTGAGGTGTTTGAACTGAAGTTTATTGGTTACACTCACGGTTACTCTACCACTTGATTGAATAGCTTTTGAAGGGAAGAATTTGCCATCCTTAACCCATGCAGTCAAAGACTCCAGATCCGACCTTTATATCAAACCCATATTTTCAATTTTACGATTTAGGTTTCCATTCTGTTCAAATATAATTTTGACCTTGGACAAGTTAGCGTAAGGCTTTCCTCTACTATTTTCCAGATGGACATTTCAACAATCTTGTTCTTCCAAGTTTTACCTAGTTTTAAGTTAGAGGCAAAAATATTACAGCTTTCATACATCTGAAGCTGTCTTTGTTATGACATGGCTTATTTATAAATGGCCGTCTTACCAATGCTGAGATCAATCAGGCATTCACCCTTACATTTGCTATTTTCTACAAAATCAGCGAGTTTTCTAATACGTTTAACTAATGCTGTGCTAATAAACCTGTCCAAGAGTAAGGATTGGCAAGAAAATTGGACGCCAAACTTCATTTTTTTCAATGGGCCGCGACTCCTTTGCTGGGGGTTTTTTTAAGGAATTTTAAGTGAACATATTTGAGTATTTGAAGGCTACTTTAGAGACATTACCGTTTCATTTATAGAGGATGGTATTGGAATGCTAATGCGACATTTTCCATGTCGTTTTTTGATCCCCTTGTCTCGACCACATGAATTGCATCCTCCCCAGGATGACCATTCATATGTGATCTGTCAAATTCAGCATTCCGGTTAAAGTTAGCTCAAATTGGGTACCTAAGGCTTTTTTTACATCAAAATTTTCTTCGCCTTTTAGTTTGAACCAATTTCGAATTTCTATTGTGTGTTCCTTGGCCAAACCTTTATTTACTGGCCCTACATTCTCCTTAAAATATTCTTTAAATTCCTTTTCACTTCCAATGAGAGGCTGAGGTCGACCTTCATTCGGAACAACTGAAATAAGCAAATTGTGTGATGTTCTGAATTGTATTCTGACACAGCTATAAATTGCAAATCTGTATCATACCATCTACGAGAAAATTGAACTTGGATGATGTGTCATGAAGTCCTTGGCAGAAATATACCGCTCCTTCACTTTCGCTAAAATTTCTTATGGTTAGCATATGGTTATTATCAACAACAAATTTTCTTCTAGGGGATGGGAGTTCTAAATTTTGAGGCACTTCACGCTCTGCTGCCGAGAATAACCTGTCATTGTAATACCAAATCTTCGGCACGTCCTGATCTTTTTCATGACTTTTAGAAAATCGTTGACAATTGTTATCGTCAAAATGTAAATTATTGAAGCTTTGCAACATTCAGGCCTACCAATAGTGACAGTCCAACTGGATATCCTGACCTATGTATGCTTCTACTATTACGTATTCATCCTGTTGTCCATTGGAGATGCCAAGAACTTTCCTGATTTAAAAATAAGAAATCGTGATCGCAAACTAATAAAGTACCAGACAAAGCAAACCGTTTTTGAACGCAGGATGGTCCTCGAGGTGACACACAAATTTGATCCGGCGGAGTTCCTTCGCACACAAGTTCACCCACAACGCTTGGGGTATTTGCTTCATTTAAATCAAACACCAACTCTTGTGCACTAGCAACATGACAAAGGATCGCACAACAAACGCTAATTATTTTACCCAGACTTTCTCTGGACTTTCTCTGAACCCTCATTGTAAATTGCTTTTTTCAAGTATTATTGCTTCCAGTGCCAATTTAGTTGTCGGCTTTAACTTAAAACCCCGCGGCCACCCGAAAAGAATGGCGTATGCTCCCTGGCAACGCAACACTCGAACGAATTCAGAAGAAAATTTTGACGCTTCTTAAGCATTGTTACCACAGCGCACCGCTCAAACATGTTGGAACTTGTTTGGTTATACAGGACAACACGTGTTTGCACAGAAGTTCTTGGGAGATTAATTTGCCGTCCTATGCTCTGACAAGGCTAAAACATATTTGATATTTTAAAATGAATGAACCATGAGTGATCAGAGAAGACATAACTATACCTCATATCTGTCATAAACGTGGGAGAAATGGACATGTCGAAGGAGCTGTGGTTGACGAACGCATCAAACTTCTAGCCCATGGCAAATGGAGCGTGCATTCTGTATGGTATTGTTTATTGTCTCCGAACTAAATTGGTATTATCTCATACTAGAAACAAATTGCCTCGTTAGCAATGACAGCTAGTTCTACTAATGATTATTCCAAGATTGGCATGACTAATCCCAGCAGACCTTTTTGCAATTATCTTTAATGTAAAAATCAATATATGGATTCCAGCAATACTTCACTCACTAGCAGCATACAATTAAATGAGCACCTAATCCGCATCTTTGTAAATTACTTTAGTATTCTGCGTCTGAGGATCCAGGCGGTCACACAATCCTGCCTTGTGTTACGTAGCAAGTAATTCTGTCTACATATATGTTAATTTAAAAAATGGAAGCTGAGAAGATTAGCAAAGTATTAATTAAGAAAGTCCCGGATATGGAAGTTAGTGCCTTTAAATGATTTTTCACAATTAAAAACTTAAATATTTAACTTTTTCCTAAAATTCAAACTTGACTTTAATTGATGCCGGGTATTGTGTTTGTCAATTTCAGGAATTCTTAATGGGAAGCTTATGGGAGGAAGGGCCAGTTGTGATTATTTTCTTCAGACGATTCGGCTGCTTATTCTGTCGGCAATCCGCAAAAGAAATTAGTTTGATTGCTCCAATTCTGATGGAGCACGGAGTTCGATTCGTGGGAGTTGGGATGGATCAGATGGGCTTGGAGGAATTTTGTGCGGAGAAGTATTTCTCTGGAGAATTATTCATTGATCCCGGAATGGAAAATTATAAGAAATTGGGATTCAAAAAAATTGGTTATATCGCGATGATCAGCGTAATGATGAACCGAAAATCCTACCAGGTTTACAAAAAGGTATTTCGGCTATTTTCAAAGAGCAGAGATAAAGGCTATTCCAACCTCACTTACCGAACTTTATTTATTTGTTTGATGTTTTATAGGCCCGAGCTGAAGGAACCAAAAATGAGAATAATGGGGATGGTTTTCAAAGTGGAGGCGCTATTGTTGTGTCAAAGGGAGGATCGGAAGTTCTCTTTTCATTCAAACAGGACAATCCTGCAGATTTTGTTCCAAATACCGAGATTTTAAAATCCCTCGGCATTGGTGAGTTGGAGACCGAGTCAGTTTGCTCGTCACCTGCCTAGAAGTTAAAGAATTCATAGGTGTTCGGTTAATAACCTAAAAATAATTGGTAGAAATTCACAATAGTTCAAGGATGTCATTTATTCGGTTTGGCACATAAAAGTAACACAAACTCAATATCAATGTTAGACTCGTAATCAATAATTCAACGGAACCAGACCAGCATATGTGTCGGTTGTGTTCACTCCCACTAATAATAATTTACATAACATTACAGTAAATGCAAATCTATACGTCAATTACACAGTTGGATTTCGGTCGAAAAGGTATCCAGTTATTTAAAAAGCACGCCTTGTCCGTCTAGTCAATAGATATCCTTCTCGTAACAAGAATTCAGTTTCTCCAACAGTCGTTCGATCCTTTTTCACTCCCACAAAATGCGTTACAAAACATTTGAAACTTAAGCTGCAGCTGGGACACATAAGGTCTAGGATTCATTGCGATTATTTAAAACCCTAAGGCTCTTAGAAATTAACATCTTATTTACATGGAATGTAATTTGTACCGCATTTCAATCGTAAATAACGCTTAGATTTACAGTTTTAGGGAAATGGATTTTGTTAAAATCCATCGTCGCTGTTTGCCCTTCGTCTATCGTGAGCAAATCCGACGCAAAAATTAGTATTGCTAACATATTATGATCAAGTACGAAACGGTGGGTAGGAACAGGAACCCGAAATTTGCATTTGTAGACCTGCTGCTGATTTGCAGTACATATTTCAGTAGGTACACAAAGGATTGCTCAAGAATCGCACGACGAGTAACAAAATTTGCGGAAATTAACCATCACAATATTTCGCAACGTATTGGGTTTGATTGAAGTGCAATATGAGATAAGCTCAAGAAATACGGATTACAATTCATGTGCGAACGATTTGTCAAACTCGTTTCTCAGCGGCTCCTTTCGTTTTTGTGATTTTATTGCATACATTTTATAAACATGATCAATGATCTCAGATCATATGACAGACCAAACCTCTGCTTATTTCATATTTTCATCATACTTTTGTTCAATGGAACTTTCCCACGGTAAAACTTTCGTCATATCTATTTCCTCTCACGTCGTTCGTATCCATTTCGGACGTGAACGTAGAAGGCTCCGCGAGTCATGCTGATTTCTATCATTAAGCCTTTATTAACATTTATACATGCCCTACTCAAGAATCAACAAATAACAGCTTCAGGTATTTTAAATATTAAATCCGACTCTGTACGCTTCAGTATGTTGGCTGGCGATCTGGCTATTATTCTATTAAATATTATTACTGTTTAAAATTTTACGGTAAACCCCTTGCATTGACTAACCGTAAGAATAGTGGATGCAGTGCGCGTGCAGTGGTGCGAGGTGGTTCAAGCTGATTAAAATACGGTAGACCCTCATTCGTTGGTGTGCTTCGGATGATTGATTCATGAAATTGAAGAGAGATGCGCATCACGAAATGTAATGCTTGTTTGTAAGTTGTTTCCCTGCATGTGATGCAGACTGAAAGAAGAATAGGAGGGAGGAAGGTCTCTGGATAATTAATTTCATGATGAGGACACTGATGGAGTGTTGACACACAATTAGAGATTTGAAATCCTTAAGGATGTGACTGATGATGCATATTGTGAATATAGTTTGAGTGAACTGTAGTACTACTTAGTTAGTCCTCGTCGCAACTCGGCTCTGATATATTGACAGTCTCAACATGACGATTATCACTGAGCAATTTAGCGTATGAAGTATCGTCTGAGGAGTCTGGCATAATCACACACACAAATGTTTGTCCGGTAATACCATTGCGGGGGAAAATTGTGACAGGGAAAAATGGGTCATCATTCTCAACGTAATTGCACAGTTTACTGTAAATATCCGGATAGGTCCGTCGTAATTCAACTTTCCTTTGATTCAAATGTTTCATGATATTTGCAAAATTAACTTCCCGCAGCCGTCGATAGTCGTCAGAGGTCATCTGCAAACCAGAAGATAAGCAAAGTTGTAGTTGACCTACCAGTTCATATATTACCCGGGTTTCGGCAATGTCTGTCAAAAACCGGTTGAGATTTCATACAAATAATTGAAATGGAACCTTAAATGACGACATGGCAGGCACAGAGCGTAAGATGAGAGTCTCACCTGAAAAATACATAAATACTACTGGTGAGCTTTTAAGAATAAATACGTAATGTTTGTGGCAAGTAAAGATTGCGAACAAAGAAATATGAAAGGACGGCATTAGTCTGCCAAATTCAAGCCAGTCAGCTCACACTCAACTGGATGGTTAATGTGTTATTAGACGAGAGGATTATCTGAAGATTTTTGAAGCGTTTTATAACAATACAATGAATGCATTTCGTATATTGGGATTTCTCACCTTCTCCAGGAGGTGGGAATAATTCATCTGTTGGGAAAGGAGCGTCAGCATCGTAGTAAGGGGCTTGGGGGAGCGGATGAGGTTGCTCTTCTGGAAGAACATGTGCTGTTGTTGAGGCGTGATGATGTCTTTGTGTCTCGTCAAAATAACGAGGAAGTAGTAAGCGAAGTTTGGCGGACCTGGAAATCATCTCACGTTCCCATTTCTAAACAGAATGAATGCAGAAAATTGTATTGAATAGCCGGGAACAAAAAGTTTGGATCGTGTATAACGCAACGCACCACAGCACCGGAAGTCGGAACCTCATTCACAACACAAACAGTCACAAATATAACAAAGCGATTGTCCATATTGTACGTTCGGCACTGCTCAATGAGTTCAGTGTAAATTTGGGGACCCATTTCTTCGGGCAACATGTCACCGCTTGGAATGTACCTGCTCGAAGGTTCAAGATTAAAATTAGAAGGACCAAAATTTTAAAGTTAAAAATTAATTTAGTCACGTGGTTATTTAATTTAGCAAATATAACAAATGAAAAGTCTAACTGCTCTGCTGGTAGTTCCGGTAATCCACCAGTAAGGAATCTCTCAGCTCGATCCGGACTTGAAAAGAAGAGTTTGACGCAACCACGACCCTTTGCCAAAGACCCAGTTTTGGCAATGTTGCTCAAGTGACTCACAACATGCGAGTCGTCTTTAACGTGATAAATGGGTTTAAATAAAAATAGTCGATTTGTGAATATTAACCTATTCCTAGTAATTTATATATTTTACCTCGACATGAATTAATGATTTGTTTACACAGGGCTCCAACTCTGCTCTGCATGCAGACCTTTTTGTGCTTTTCCCAGTGAGCGCGCCGACACTAAAATATATCAATGGCAATAAATACTAATAGTATGACCTAAAATATTCTAATTGTTCTCACCTCCCGTGAACAATAGTAGGCATTACAATTATGACACGTCTTGAATTCCCGTCTTGCCTCCAATCCCACAGCAGTCTTCGAGCATTTGTTGTGCCGGCAGTGGATTGTACCACCTGGAAAAAATTAAATCAGGGAAATGTATTGTTTGCATTTAGTTCAGCTTATCTAAATTTAATGTCGCAGTTATTAACACAACTCTGGTCAAAAAAGGTTCTAATTGTTTTCAGAATCCAACAGCTCCAGACTTCTGTGAGTTTAATAATTTCATTTATGTCTCCACAACGTAATAGAAATTAAATGAAACCAAGCAAACATTAGCTCGCTACTAAAGCAGCTCATACTTCGAAGCAGATACACATCTATATTAAAAAATATGGAAGAACGATCTTTACCGACAGTCTCATCACGCTTGGACCTGGAGCTACTCTTTTCCTCCTTGTCAGATACATCCAAATCAAAGGACACCCTTCGAAGCCTCGCGGGTGTTGAAGGCGTTGATTCATTGAAAGGAACAAAGGGACTGGGGGCTGTACTACTAGTATTGACACTTGAAAAATCCTTCGTCATTCCAAAAGCATCTTCGTCGTCTTTATCAAAAAATGTTTTATCACTTCGTACATCAGGATCCCGTCCTTTATCCTCGGCCTCTTCGTGTGCCTCGTCTCCAGTAGATACGTTATAAGGTGCGGCTGTATTACTAGCGACCTGATTATTGCTAGAAAATAAAAAATCTGTGTCTGGAAAATAAGCAGTGTCCTCTAAGGGTTGATTCATTCTTTGCTGCCAGTCAGACACTGGGAAAGAGTCACGATCACCAACACTTTCAATCGGCGTCGGTTCATAAACGGGAGATGAAGCCTTTGCAATCTCAGATACAACTGCAGAAGTTTCCTCGGAAGAATGATGACCTGGGGAGTACCATGCATCAAAAATTGTAAGTTAGGATTACGCTTCAACCAGAATAATGAAGCAAATTTTGGGGTGTGCCGTAATAAAGCATAGCAATGGTTCGACTATTCTCTTAAAATGAGCGGGAAATCAAAATGAAATGACATTCCAAATAAAATTGATAGTGTATAGAATGGTTAATTTTATGCAAGTTGGAAAAGCGATCATTTACATAATCCAAAACTGCTTGCTAAACTCCACCACTACTTTTTAGTCAGCCACCAATTAGTGCACTGTAAATAGTTAATTGGTATGTGACAGCCCCTTTGCTAATATGCGTTGCACAAGTAAGTTCTCTGGACCCCATGTACAATAACTGAAACTGATGGCCATCCTACATCGGCTCATGGAAAATATCGACAAAGTAAACAGTTACAGAAGCCAGGCACGTTAATAGAAAGACAAGTGCAATTTAGTTTAGGGCACATATAATTTACAAACGGGGAAACGGTGGGCCTTAATTATTAGGAGTTATAGGTGAAATTGAGAGGAGTTAAGGCGTACCTTTACTTCTTGATTTGATCTTTTTGTTTGGTCTGAGTGCCAGTAAACTATCCAAAATATCTTCCAAAGTAGGTGAAGACACTGTGGAGTTGGATCGCTCTTCCATTTGCTCTGAACACATGCAAGCAACCATTGCTGGTTTAGAGTTTGTAATTAAGAATCAAAATAAACTTCATTAATGCATTCCCAAAATGTAGTTGAAGAGACAAGAGTACGGCTGGAAGCTAATAAATTCACCGACTTGTTTAAATGTTTACGGAAAAACCAAAATGAATGTTGCCAGGCATTGACAAAAGCATGCTACAGTTCTTCTTTGATTTCAGAATACGATAACCAAAGTAATTTGAGAAAAAATCAGGTCGAACTGTGGTAGAGAGATGGCTTAACCCCAAAACTTTATTAGTGATAAGGGTTAGGTCCAATTATTAGATTATTGATTACATTAGAAATTCATCCAAGTCATACTATTGGGACTGAGACTGACTATTATGCCTTGCATAATTGCAAATATGATATTAAAACGAGTTTATCATATTGCAGTAATGGGATCGAAAGCATCGCCGGACAAAAAATAATGAACCAAATCAATATAAAAAACTGTGATTGTGGGTTAGGGAAGTTTTATTCAGCAAATCATAAGTCACAAGTAAATGTAAAGTAAAGTAAATGAGGTAGATTATTAAAACGATTTCAAAATTCGTTTCCAGAATAATGGACAAGGAAGGAGACATCTCTTAACACAAAATGCAAAATATGAATCTACAAAGTAAAATAAGTGATAATACGTCCTAGGCAAACGTGAAGCCACAAGTTCAAAGGTTTCTCAATAACTTCCCAGAAAACCAGGAAATTTTACAAAAACAAAACCTCAAAAAAGTCCTAGTCGGATATATAAATTGATAACTTTGACAGTCAAAATAACATAAAATCGGTCAAATCAAATCACCAGGAAAAGTGTTAAAATAAATGCGAGGTGATAAACAGCAAAGCTCCAACTTTCATTGGAGCCTGCAATACAACGTGAACAACGTTATAGAAGAATCGGGCAAATTCTCCCCTAAACGACCCGCAAACAGCATGTAGCATGTTGGGTTTAAAAAAACACTCTTAAACTAAAACAAAGGTAAATTCTGCTACTTGATTTTATCTCTGAAATCATGTGTGAGAAGGAAATCAAATCGTAATCATCTACATTTGCAAATTACGATAAGACTAACAACACATAAACAGCAAACAATAATTTTATCGCAACATAATCACAATGCTAACAAAACAAAAATTAGTACTGAATATCGGAATGCGAATGACTTGCAGAGTAGAAAAATACTCAGAAATGTGTAGGAATTAATTCAAGTCATCAGAGACTCACCATTCCTGGATAGGTATGGAGTAGTGTAGTTTGAATTGGAAGGACTTGTTAAATTTGTTTCCGTCACTGGCTTCGAATCCGTGGTGTCGTGCGTCTCTTGCTTGTTTGGGATGGCCGTGGCCGATATTTTGTTAATTAGCGCACTGTCCGTCTTTTCATATCGAAAAATCCCGGTTGCGTTTTTTCCATCTAGCCGGCGAGTTGCAGGGATCACGACTGAGGGTGTGTCAGGGGTATCCGGGGAATCAATTGGTTTGGTTCCAACAAATGAACTTTCCAGCCAAACAAGCCCACGACGAGGTGACACACGACCATTTGTCCCATCATCCAACGGCTTTGATTCGTTCACGTAATCAACGATTGCATTTGAAACTTCTTTAATCGAACTTCGCACCCTGCAGTAAAACCACATAAGTTAGATTGAAATTTCTATATCCAACTTGGAAATGCTGAAATGGTAATCGTAATTACTACTCACCGAATAAGTTTTCGATTATTGGACTCCTCGCTGTTATTCAAACTAAGATCGGACGCCATTTCCTTCTTGGGAGAAACCTCTTGACTCACTGGGGATGATTTGTCGGATGATGTAATCGAAATGGATACTTTAGATTTCTGAGCAAGTAAATCAGCGGCAAGTCGCTCTGACGGGGTGCGGTACAAAGTTTTTGAATTCAAACGCTCTTGCGACCTCCACCCTAAGTAAGGTTGTTTTGTAAAACTGGAGTGTCGCGTGTTCGGACCTGAAGCAGTTGGAGTTGATGTGGAGGATCCAACACCACCAACAGGTGACGGCGAAGGTGACAAGGACGCGGGGCTAGCACCACAGCTCATTCTTGCCGTCGCAAACCGAGTTAATGCATACGGCATTCCATAGCTAAAATAAAAAATAGAATCTGGCTCACTTATTCATGTAATGAGCAGAGACATGAATTGAAATTGACAACACCCTTCATTCCTTGTCCTAATGAATTCATGACAAGTCCATTACAGGTTAGTTTACAACAAACTCGCTCTGCTCGCTAAACTCGCTAAAGCTCGGTAGATCAAGAGTCGGGACAAGGACGAGGAGTTCGAAGTGTAATGAATAAGCAATTCCACCCTTGAGTCAATTAGTAGAATAAATATTAGAGTAAAAGATTACATACGTGAATGAGCTTCTTTCGTAATAAGGCGACGGGCTCGCACTTGCTGTCGAACTTGGACTCATCAAGGATTCTCGTGAGCATCGTCCTCCGGTGGAAGCCGTGTTTCGTACACGCGAAGACGATGGAGTCCGACCTGTTGATTCACAATCCATGGTTAAATAAAAACTGAGTCATTTGCAGCAACTCCGTTTAGTTTTTAATACCGAAGCCTGGAATCTTATCGCTTCACCGATTTCCTGCCTCAACGGTTTTGAGTGCATGAAACCAGGAGCTAGGATTACAAAAAACTTTTTATAGCTATTGCGAATTGCGGGGGTAGGTGACAAATCTCAAGAAAAGGCGTAGGTCCTGCTGACTATCCCATTCAATGCAGCTATCGTACATGTGTTCCCAATCTGGACCCAACCATATGTACAACCATAAACATTTTATGGTTAACCAAAAGAAACGTACAATTTAATATGAGTGCAAGTGTAGAACAAACCACAACAGTAGTCGTAGCGCAATTACAACGTGTAAGTTATTATTGCAAATGACTAAATGCATACGGACGGAGATACATGAAAATAAACTCGGAAAGTATAATGAATAATTTGGATTTACCCGAATAGCGGCCAGCGGATTGCAGACTTGTTAATGATGATGTTTTTGAGGAAGATAACCCAGACCATCCACCAGCCAAACCGGAACTGCTTCCAAAATTCTTTTCCTTTCCAGAGTTACTGTCCGTTCCAGTGCCAGTTCCATATTTTTTGTACCAATCAGGAACGTTGAGCTTAGTGAGAGAACGCTGGACTCTCAATTCATGTTCTGAAACTTGTCGATTTTCTTGCCGGAGCATCAGAGTATTTTCCGGTGGCTGAAATGGGTCAAACGACACAAGATTATGTTTCTGGTATATCCGAAACATTTTGCTTTAATTCACAAATTTATTTCAGATTAACAAGCACGCCAAACGATCTAATCGTTCAAAACACCCCCTGGTTGTATCTGAATATTTGGTATGCAACCATATATAAATAGGAAAAAATTGGCAGTTGTAATTAAGCTGTCTGACGTTTGTGAGTAATCAACAAGAGCAAATCACAGATAAAAATTTTGAAATGTGCCTAATAAAGCGCCGCTGCGCTTTGCGGTTTAGTAGAAAATTTATCACCAGTAAACTTATATTTATCAGGCTTAGAGTCTCGTTGTCATACTCCTCCAAAGTGAACCAGCCAGGTGCATTTGGTGCATGCATAGTGTAATTCCCATCCCACCGATTCGCAAAAACCATCCTCGTGGAAAAGAACTTGTTGATGGAAATGTGCGTACAACGTAGTACGTGCAGTACGCTAAGTGCTAGTACAGAAGGCAGGCCTTAATTATAAAATTAATTATTATCATTTCAGACAGCATGGGTGAATTATCCATCCGGTTAAAAAATGATGCTGATGGGTTGGTGGACTTTTTTAGGCAGGTTTTCGAGACCGTTGTAAATGGTCACGATTTTCCTTATTGCAAAGTCAAAGTCACCTTCTCCATTCTATTGTTTTCTGACATTTTACCTTTACTGGCAAATGTGATTACATATTCACCTTTTTACATCAACACATTTAACATGTGATACAAATGCAGAGAATATGGTGCTAGTAAATAGAAACGTTAGACATTTCAGTTAATATAGGCCAAAATATGCTGTCTCACTGAAGGTTGGATATGTGTGAAGCAGAATCATTTGTCACAGCCGCCTGCGCCTACGCTCGAAACGGCAATATTTTGAATCGGAATTAAATTAGACTTCAAATTTTACAGCAATTTCCAAATCCCAATCCAAGGAATTCTCTAGTCATATTGCATTGAAATCTAATGTGTTTTTAAAGCAAAAGACATGTGGCTGTATTAGCAAATAAGTACCAGTTCAGGCAACAACTAATTACCACTGGTGTTTTTCGGTAAATGGCTCGATTATAAATGATAGTTTATCAAGTTTAATTTCTAACTCTAGTTCTCATATGCAGGATGCTAACATGATTCTTTAAATCTTACCCATGCATGTAAGTGTATGGTTAAGGGTAAAAAGTAGAAACAATTAAGGGGGAACTCATTCCCTCCGTACAAGCATTAAAACCGCAATAAGCTCAACGCAAAGGTAGTCGTTAAACCTCAAGCAACGAATTTAGTCACGGCACGGTCCCCTGTGTTGATAGCAATGTTCGCGCACAAAATGTAGGTGAAGAATAGTTCTAGTTTTACTACTCCTCAAATAGGACTCCTTAATAGTAGGGCTTTCATCGATTGGAAGGAAAAGAGAGACTCGATCGGCATGTGTTTACTTTGCTATCTTTTCCAGTCTAATGGCTTAGCCTGAAAATTCTACTCTTTATATCCTCCTTCTCAAAGGCTATGATACTTCAAATGGAATCCGAATCCTAGGCTTTAATATATATGTATTATTAATCATGCCATCATTGCTATCCATTACTGAATTACCACGACCTTTTAGTTTTTATTTAATCTTCTTAGCTAAGTCCTCCAATTAAGGAAAAGGCATGGAAATGAAATAATTATTGGATTAAAACAAATGTACATGTCGCTTGCAATTCAATTTGAAAATATTTTCTAGTTCAAATATTTTATGAATGAATTTCTAAGTGGATTTTCTTTCCTCTTCTGCCGTCGGGTTACAAGTGTACCTCACCAAGCACAACACAACTTACCCATCGATCGTAGTGAGGGTATGCCGGATAAACGTAAGGCACTTTATATTGCATTTTAACAAACTTGTTTTACTGGTAAACTCAAAACTAAGACTAAGCTTCAGCTGTCATTTACACAGCACAGGTCGGCACTGCAGATTTTAGTAAAAAGCTCAACACAATGATCAATTCCCACAAAACAAACTCATTCGTTTTCATTACTCTTGCTACATTTTTTAACCCCCCTGTTTGCATGTCTACTTCCAGTTCCAAATCATAAAAAAATTTAATATACAGGCCGGACGGCGCGGCGTTCCTCTTTCTCCTCTTTCGCTTTGAGAGGTTCCACATGTGGTGCTCTAATGCACTGTACAGAGATGAGCTTGCTAAACGAATGCAAAAGTTCACGCGCCGCAATTGTTACCGAGGAGTTGGAGCATTCCATGCAATTCAGTATGAAGTTCAGAGCTGAGGATTCTCATTCTGTACACACAACAAAGTACAAACAAATCCCGGACTGGATGGATATCCGTCCACCCAACGACCCAACCCACCTTATTAAATAAAATAATGACAGTTTCCTGCATTCGAGGACTCGACCTTGGTACATCCGCGACCTTGTTTAAAATGCTTCGTTCCATGATGTCCACAATTGCAATCCAGGCTCATTTCTAGATTTAAAGTAATCATGCTAACACGGAAAACTTTTTCCCATTCCTAACACATTTCTACGTGCCACTTAATTCAGAGTGGGAACCACATGAGGTTCCGAAATCGATCCACTGAGACTGAATTAAAAGGAAGATTAGGTTTTCTAATTTCCAAAGACTTGAGTGTTTCATAAGATGCAGGAGCACCGCCCGGCACAAGACTTGTTTAATCGATCCCACCGTGCGTGCTAGTCAAATTCATTCATTCTCTAACATTGCTCACGCTAAACCAAACACGCAAAAAACTGAGATTGGGACAGCTAATAGTTGAAAGCCCATCTATTTTAGAAAAGAGGGAACGATAGATATAACTCAAAACCACAAAAACGGTAATAACTAGAAATACCTAGTAAATATTCGTGTTCAAATTATTTAAATTTAAAGCTACAAGAATAACTCTTATCCCTGTCAGTTGAAATTTATTAGTGTGTGAGCAAATTGAATGATCAGATTTGCTAGCCACTGAGAAATTCCCACATAAAATCGAACTGGCCGAGTTTTTCGAGGTGTAGTGTAACCACACCAAAACAACTTTTCCGTCTACGGAAAAAAGCGTCCAAGAAGCCCCATTTCGGAAGTACAGTTGTGTAGAAATAAAAGTGAAAGTAGATCAAACTCGCCCATTTATCAATATTTCATGAGAAACATATGAATCAATTCTCCTACTAAAGTGAATGAAACTAAAAAGACAATAATATATTATTTACGCACTAAATGAAAATGCGTATAATTTTTCAAGTAACGCTCGGGACGAAATATCCCATCTGTTCTCCGTCGTTTCTAGTTCGAGTACAACTCCAACGGAGCGTGTACAGTATACGCCCATTTCGCTACCAGTTATATGTCATGAATATCGTCTATAGGTTAATAGCCATAAATCCAATTCGGGGTTCAGTTTGTGTATTAGGGTGATCAATAGTGTGTGCAAGATATCGACTTCTTGTTCATTTATTATTCATTTAATATATTTTGAAAAGGGTAAAAAATGGCACGGACCGGACGGTCTAACCACTGCCCTAGATACAAATGGTCACACCAAACTCTGAATCAGGTCCAACCGACTTTAAATTGATGATCCCTTGTTAATCTTCACTGAGTGCGAACTAGCGTTTGTATTACTCTTGTACTACGTGCTGATATAATTACTACTCTTAACCATTCTGTAATTCAAGAATTACTCCTTGAGTTCGAAGTAGCGAAGTATCAAAGCAAATCAAACTAGTATAAAAAATGAAATTCGCTTACCCTGAGATGAGCATTCTTATCGTTATCGTCAACAATAAACTCCATCGAGCGTGCACGCTCATCATCAGAAACAAGGGGTCGCAAAGTAGTCATATCACAAGGGGACAAAGCTGGCGCCTGACAGGAGGTAGATCCCAAATTCAACATACTTTGAGATTTCTTTGAGAGGCTAGCACTAGCACCAAGTGATGCCGAAGAGTCCTTCACATGTTCCTCGCTTCTTTTCGTAAAATTTTCAGTTACTCCATCAAATCCCGATTTGTTTTCGTATTCATCTACAGTTTGAATAAAAAAAGAACATTATTTATTGACCACATATAATATTACCATTACTTTCATTTCATTCCAGTCTCATCTGCTAGAGAAGATACGATAACAATTGTTTCGGATCCTCCACAAACTTTCCAAGATCCAAAATAAATTTGACCCAGTCAGAATGTCTCACATCCATTCATTCGGATCGAAGGAGTAAACTTAGTCAACCTGTAAACTTACTGAAAAGGAAAGTAGTAAGGGGATGAAAGGAAGAAGGATGTGTGGTGCAATGACTTCGCTGGCATAATAAGAAAACTTGAGATGAAGTGAATGCGAAACGAGGTACAATGAGAGGTAATACAAGATTGCCTGCCCGGGTAGCCCACAATAGTATCGGATTACACAAGTCCATGATCAAATAAAATAGTATTTGCTCATTTACTCCTTCACCTTTCAAATAAATGAATGACATTTACTAGACCACCCACACAACACACTAGTCCTTTCATCCAAATTTTACGACAAAAGCCAAAACAAACCCAAAACTCATTATTGACTTACTTGTAACCAAATCCCTGTCCCCAATCCCACTGAAATTTGAAGGGCCGGTCCTAGGTCCATCACGACGAGCAAAATTTGTATTTGCTTTTTGAAGAAGACTATTCCATTCCTTCTCGGTGTTCTGGAGAATAGAAGAATACGGGAGCGAAGTGTTGTTAGCTGTGTTTGTAGCAATTGTCCTAGTAAAAACTTGAGTATGAGGTAGGGCTCGCCCTCTTCGATCGATGACCATGGAACTGCGCACCGAATTTTCCATGTCTTCCAAATTCGGATTCAATCTACCCATCTCATCTCGGGCGTGTTGGAGCTCCAGACGAAATTTGAGGAGTTTCAAGTCAACTTCTCCTGCGGTTTTCCCATGCATTGCACTGTTCCAAAATTCCTCCGTGTCGGCTTTCGTGTTACACAAAAATTTTTGCTTCTGGGCATCTAGAAGAAAACAAATCTTGAATGACTTCTTATTGCAATAAAACGAATTTTAAAGGTAATCCGAAAAGAAAGCCTGATATGCTGCAGACTAGGACTAAAACCTCCAGTCGTTCACATAGTTCTCCCAGTGTGTGCCGGGAACCTGATCTGCATGACATAAGTAATTGCCATTCACCAAAGATGAAGCGATACTCACTCAACAAACACAACTACGTGCGACAAACAAGTGCTCCTGCTACTGCAACCAGCATTCGCCTTGAAGTCGCCTAAATATTTCATTCTGCCAGACAAATAATCATTTTTGAAATATACATAAATTATATATATATTATACATTGCTCGCCCATTGAGGACAGGAACACTCCGCTCAACAATGAACTTTTAGTTTTCCTCCACGAAAAAGAATGAGTAGCACTTAAAACTCGAATATTTTATCTTGATTTATTTTACCAATACAGTACTTAAGGAGTCGACTTTTGAACTAACAAATATGAACATTAGGGCACACGAACCGCACCAGAAATTTCATTCCGTTCGCTGAAGTTGGGTTGAAAACAGCGCGTCAAATTCAATTATTGCTCGCCCATTGAGGACAGGAACACTCCGCTCAACAATGAACTTTTAGTTTTCCTCCACGAAAAAGAATGAGTAGCACTTAAAACTCGAATATTTTATCTTGATTTATTTTACCAATACAGTACTTAAGGAGTCGACTTTTGAACTAACAAATATGAACATTAGGGCACACGAACCGCACCAGAAATTTCATTCCGTTCGCGTTGTGAGAACAATCAACGCGGAGACAATAATGCGTGGCAAATTGACTAAACTTAATTATTCTACTTGCTTTCTCAAATTATGCGTACAGTATAAACGACCTCATTCTTGATAACACTCAACATTTAAATGTGTGATAAAAATTATGAAATAGCACGCCCACACATGTCACACTCGCCTCCATTTAAATTCTAATGCCGTTCCAGTTTCCTTCCAGACTGACAAATTCCTCCTGTTAATGGCATTAAATGTAAATTTGCGTACTAAGGGTGATTTTAATTGACAAGTTGAATTCCTTACAGCTTCCAAGAATATTTTTCGCAATATTTTGGTGTACTATACATGTGGTATTTATATTGAAAATCAAAACATTGCATTGCAGTCGAAAGCACGACTCATCGCCTTAACTTCTCAATTAGCAAACACGGACACTAGTATGGCTTTCCTTCTGGCAAATATTAGCCCTAGCTAAAGTCATTAATGTTGCACATTAGTCAAAATTGTACTTGCAGAAATGTGCGGGGTGGTGATGGTGCGCGGTGTGAAATACAAATTTACTGGGATTCATTACGATAGCTTGGCTAGTTTATACTCGATAAATTTAAATTCCCTAGTCACTTATAAAATGTATTCGTTATGATGGTGATCAGTACTCTTCTTAGACTGTAGGACTTGTCACATCACGTCCTAAGACGAAAATCCATTCATTTCAATCAACTCCTTTTCCGTTCGAAAATCATACGAATACTGAAACAAAAAGATTTATCAATCCTTTACCAGAAAACAAAATAAATGACATTTTAGTTTAGCCCAATATGCAATAAATTGAACTGACCTCCTTATCGATGTCATTGTCAGACTTAACAATTATGTAGAGCTTCTTGGGACTTTGTTGCTGAAATTACAAAGAAAGTAATATTGCAAGTAGGAATAGAAACAAGATAATAGGATATCATCAGATGGAGAAATACGGAACTAACCACACCACCAGCACTTTTCAAGTCTTCTCTCAGGGCAAATGGAACACCTTCCAATCCGGACAGGTGTGAAAGTGTATTACTGGACTGTTTTAAAAGATTTTGAGAAGAAGGTCCATATCCCGAAAACCCTGATCCAATATTGTTAGTATTGTACGAAGGCGACGTCGGAGCTGAGTTCGGGTTATAGCTAAAAGACGATCTGTCGGAGCCAGAATTCCCATTTCCAGTGCTGGAGTCTACAGAACATAAAATTCGGCAATAAGTAATCCCATCGTAATTTAATAACTATATCATCGCTAATAATCTATTTAATACTTACTAAGGCTTAAATCACACATTTGTTGCTGAACATTTGGATACATTCCTCCTCCAGGCAGAATTCTGAAATACAAAATTGAAGCATTAGGCTGATGTAGAATAGGGAAAGTAATTATAGAATAATTACCCGTATGATAAAGAAGGTGAGTTTAAACGAGTCACAGCGGATATTTTCCGAACGCAAAAATGAATTCCGTTGATGTCACTGGAAACAAACACGTCATATTTTTTGGCACTCAATATGTAATATCCATGTGCATTCGATTTAGCTTACCCAATATGCTCAAAATTATCTGGAGGTGTTTTCAGCTTACTGAAAGCAATAATTTCCACAATAGAGTCACAATTGGAGCGTGCATTTGCCAATTTGAAACACATGAGTTTTTTCTTAAACGCTTTCTGAGAAGTATCGACTGTTTGCTGAATTGGTGAGAAGCCTTCTGGTGGATTTTCTTTGTCATGAAGTATTTGAATTGTTTGAATAACATGTTCCGGCCTGCCTTGACTTTTTGAGACACAAACATAGCGAGTTATTCGTTTTCCAAAAAATCCGTCTCTCCAGAGATCAGCATCAGCATCCAAGTCGTTTGTTCTGAGAATCTGGAATGTAAAAAGCAAAATGGGTAAGGTTTTATATTGAGACGGTAAGAGGAACAGGAAAGGCAATCTTTGCGTAAAGTATAACAAACAACTGTTAAGAATTAATCTGAATCTAAAACAAATCCTTTCGCTTACAGGAGTATAGCCTAATGGACATCTTGAAACGTCTTCTACGATGCAAATTGCTGTTAGGGAACGCAGCTCGGGATTCATTTGGTGAAACATCCTCGATATAATCGGAAGCGTTCGGCTCTGCAAAATTTAAATAACTAGACATGATAAAATTGTAAATTATTGAAAGCCAAGCAATAACACACACGACACGCACAAATAAATTGAAACATATATTCATGCGCCATTACCATATTTTATTTTAGATACAAGTACTTACCTTGAGATATCAGTTAATGTACTAATGAGTTAACCAGAACTAGCTTGTTCCTCCTGCTCAAACTCGTGTATAACTCAGCTTAGTCATATGGTCCATCCAGATCACCGGAGCGTCATAAATTAGGAGTATTTAAAGCCAACAACAACCTGGTAGCAATTCTTTGATTTAAATACGCATATGATTGAATGCCTGTTGATTCACACTGAGGAAACTGACAAATATTTCTTGATGACAGTTTGGTTGCTTTGTGTGGAATTCGGTATAATATAAAATGATAGGTTTGAGCCTCGGCCACTAGCTACTCCTGCCTTGTTTATCCTAATTTATGTAACTCAAGTTTCACTCACTGCACTTGCACTGGAATTAAAAAGTCTAGCTGTGCCGTGGAATTATGGGGGGGGATTGGTCAGAAAATGTTAATGGCTTTAGGTTTTGAAAATTACATGTTTGGTTTGGTTTTTTTAATTAAACCAAACCACATAAACCATTAAACCAAACAACCTAAACCATTAAACCAAACCACCTAAACCATTAAACCACTCCGCCTAATCCATTAAACCACTCCAGCCTAATCCATTAAACCACTCCACCTAATCCATTAAACCAAACCACCTAAACCATTAAACCACTCCACCTAAACTAAACAAGCTAACCCATTAAACGACTCCACCTAATCCATTAAACCACTCAACCTAGTCCATTAAACCACTCCACCTAATCCATTAAACCAAACCACCTAACCCATTAAACCAAACCACTTGAATCTGTGAGGGGCCGTGCATACTATATACACGCACCATATATAGTTAGTTACTTTCTACATTGAACTGATGAAAACACCAAAATGTAATTTATTACAAATTAAGTGTGAATTGTATTATAATTGTTAAGCGTTGAATAATCTATTTTTGCGGCGCCGCACCATATAAATTTCTGTAATTGTGATTTCGAGAACAATGCTCACTTCCTACTTCCTGCCTGCATTATTGTGGAATGTGAAAAAATTTATTAAGGTCATTATCAACATTCCTGTTAACAATACACATGAAGTACAATGATACATCCAACAGTTCTACTAATTCCGAGCTAACTTAACTACATAAAATAGCCAACAAAATTTGCATAATTATAAGTATAACGCAGTATTACACTCTTCTAAAGGTGGCTCCTCATACCGCCACCTTTGGGTGGACACCAGCACGACTCCCACGCCTGGTATTTCTGCATGACTTTATGATCATGTGTTTGGTATTTTAGTCTCTTAAGACTTTATTTTAATTGGGTGCCCAAAAATATTAAATTTTATGTCAATTTTGGTAGATGGGCATTTCTAGATTTGGTTCAGAGGATGAGATGCTGCTATTCAAATCTAAAGCAGAGGACATGACAATCAGTAGGAATAGGGCCTGGGAAACGACTTGCCGTTTATTGGTGTGGTGCAAAAGCGCGACGCTTCTGACTAAGCAGCGGATTGATCTGTACCAGGAAATTCTTGATTGGATGACTTCTAATAAAGGAATTACTTTGGGGCGCCCCACCGAACACATCCTAGTCTTGCAGCGTGAAGTCCAATCGCACAAGGACAAGCTGGATGAATACAAGAAAGTTGTAACTGAGATGCGACGAATTTGCCACGTCCGACATATTACAGAGATTGATTCGCAATTATCAGGCCTTGCCGTCCAATTCGAAGCTTTCATAACTCAAATAGCTACGCAGAAAGATCAGTGGGAAATGCAGAGTCTGGAGAATAGATTGGAAGGGTTGAAGCTCGAGGCAGCAGAGGAATTAAACCGAGAAAGAGAAGAGAGAAGAAACTTAGAATCCATGGTAACTATCAAAAAGAAAACTCGGTGTTTGCGGCGCCGCAATTAATTTGAACAATGTTTTTAAATGTTCTATTTAGATAATTTGCTCAATCTGCAGCTAAAATAAAAAAGAGCTTATGTTAATGTGTGGGCACACATTTTGTGAAGAATGCATTGTGCAAATTGAGACTCATGCAAACGATCCTCCAGTATGGGTACACGACGGGGTTGGAATCGATTGGCAGCCTTTGGAATTTGAAGAAATGCCTGCACGGGCTGAATGTCCTCTCTGTAAGAAATCGCTAACCCCGCGGGTCAGGATCTTTTTCTAAGGTAGTGCGTCTTTCTTTGTGTATTTGATTAGTATGATACAATATTACCAAGTTTAACGACTTCTGTTTCTTCCAGGATTTTTGCGTCGCCGCATTTTTGTTGCTAGCACATCTCCCTCTTGTTTCTGTGCCTCATTATTTATATTTTTTAGTGCTGGCAGGATGGACTATCTATTTCGCTATTACTCAACAAGTATTATCGTATTATACAAATTTTAAGTAGCAATTAAAATTAATATCCACAGTTACGGTCTGCTACAGTGTATTCATTTACGGCCCCTCACAGGTTGGGGAGGTTTGGTTTAATGGGTTAGGTGTTTTGGTTTAATGGATTAGGTTGAGTGGTTTAATGGGCTAGGTTGAGTGGTTTAGTGGGCTAGGTTGTGTGGTTTAATGGATTAGGTAGAGTGGTTTAATGGGTTAGATCGTTTGGTTTAGGTGGTTTGGTTTAATGAATTAGGTGGAGTGGTTTAATGGATTAGGCGGAGTGGTTTAATGGATTAGGCGGAGTGGTTTAATGGTTTAGGTGGTTTGGTTTAATGGTTTAGGTTGTTTGGTTTAATGGTTTAGGTTGTTTGGTTTAATGGTTTAGGTTGTTTGGTTTAATTAAAAAAACCAAACCAAACATGTAATTTTCAAAACCTAAAGCCATTAACATTTTCTGACCAATCCCCCCCCATATGGAATGGAATGCAATGCTACTCTTCTGCTGGGAACTTACAGGGACCGAATGCAATTGGCAGATATCGAAGTACGCGGGACGGGCACCTGTAGAACTGGAAGTCGGCCAACAGCTGGCGACTGGGTGTTCCAGACTAAATATCGGCGGTGTTTAGTTTGGAAATTAGAAATTTAGGCTGCACCAGACCAGAACAACGAAATGAAATGAAAGGCAAAACGGGAAGACAATGACGATAACTATCATACATTCTGACGTATTGTTATGATGCAATAGCAAAAGTATGCAAGGACGCTATTGAAACTCACGTATTAAATAAATTTGTGAATTTTAATCAACTTTAAATTTGCCTTGCTGTGTGCAAATGTTGTGGTATGTGCTGGACTTCATATAAGAAGTATTTCGCTTTAGATGTGAAAGTAAAACCATGGTGGATGTTTAAAATTGTGTCGTATAGCTAGTCATAGTCATGTCATGTCTGTCAAATTGACATTCCTTCAAATAGGTATTTCTTGAATTTTGAAATTCGAACACTCCAAAGTGAAGTTAGTTCCCCTGTGATTTTCAAATGCATTCGAAATGAAGTAATGCCGGTTCACTCTTGAGTTTTGAATGTATTTCGAAATGAAGTACCAAACCAAATACAAGTTTCTCAATTGCCGAATTGTTGGAAGGAAACCGTGTGCGGCTTCTGCAATTTCATCATAATTTACTGAAACTTACTAAATGCTAACTGCTTTCAGTTTAATTGCAAAAAAAATTTCAGCTTGAATCTAAATATATTTTATTATATATTTTATAAATGGCAAGAAATATTAGGTGTGGAGTGACTGTTTAAATCTGTAAATCGTGAATTTCTACTGTTCCACATAAAGCGTGGATGTGCATTCAAACTGTGGAGTGCATATGTGTGGCACAAGAAATTGCAAGTTGTCAATTTAATCGAGTCACAGCGGGGTCCTAAATCCGAAGCGAATTACAGCGGCATTTGGTAGCGTGTAGCGTTATATCCTGTTGGCCATCTCCTCCACATACTAATGAGTATCAGTGCTACAGCGTCTTCCTTTTGCATTATAAATGCAGAATCCAAAGGAGATCTGTCGATCTCAAGCAAATTGGGGTGATGGAACTCAGCCCGGGGCTAAAATGTACATATAATTTGGTTGATTTTAACTATATATAGGATGAGCATTGCGTGGCAAGGCACGGCAACTGAAGTTCAAAGCATTTTCAGTCATTTGCCCATTGTTCCTTTACATTCAGGCAGTTTGCCTGTAATGGAAAATGCTTCTTCCCATGCGGTTTTTAGTACAAGGAAATCGTGGTTTATTTTCACAAGTGACTTAGCAAGTGGGATACAAGCACAGGGGCAGTTGAGTGTTTGTCGTTTTCGCGAATATATGCACAGCAGGAGCAAAATTACCAGTAGTGCGAACAAGACCCCACAATTTGACATTGTGAATGAAGCCGGAGGACGGCTGCGTTTTTGGTTTGAATCGATCCGAATTGTAGTAACGTCACTCCTACGCAAACATCCAGTGTTCCAGTCTGGGAAGGATTAGTTCCCTGGAACGCGATAAATCATACGGCAAGATCCAGTATTGAAAACGCACATATTTTGTACCAAATTAGTTAATTTATTAAATTTTCTGCCACGATTTCACTGCTGAGTTGACTTAGCAGTTACAGTGAAAGTTTAAGCAGTAGTATTTCTGGTAGTGACTAAAGAAATTTAAAAAGGAAAATTGTTTGAGTTATACATTTTTGGCAATATGGGAAGTTTTGAGTGCTGTCGGTTCATTCGGTTTTTTCTGGTTTTACAATTGTGGTA
Organism: Orthonychiurus folsomi; assembly: GCA_036851895.1. NCBI lineage: Eukaryota > Metazoa > Arthropoda > Collembola > Poduromorpha > Onychiuridae > Orthonychiurus > Orthonychiurus folsomi. The sequence continues at coordinate 30,555 of JAAXYW010000299.1, forward strand.
CACTACGGCTTTGGGTTTTGAAGTTGATTCCTTTGATGTACTCATGCCAAATGTGAAACCTACAAAGGTAAACTAAATTTTTTTAAGGTTTTTAATTTAAGATAGAGTTCAATATCCTGGCCATGACTTTATTTTTAACTTGTGATGAGCCAAGCGGAACACGAATTTATGGGAACGAACGACGAACCTGATGTCGTGTTATTTTGTTCACCGTTAATGTAATGACACTTGAATCCCATTGTTATGCTTTGATTACTCTTTCAGCCTGAAACGTATTTGTGCACACCGGTTCGAGTTGATCCCACGCAGGAGTATTATATAGGTAAAGTACATTACCACTTGGCATCATCTTTCAATATGATGCATGCAAATGCAAATCACTCGGAACTGCCCATTGAAAGTACATTTTATTTAGTTGGATTTGAGCCGAATGCAACAATGGATGTGGCTCATCATATGCTATTGTATGGATGCACAACCCCTGGAAGAAGTGAAGAGATTTGGAATTGTGGTGAAATGGCAGCTTCTCGGTTATCCGGTTTAAAAAATGCAAGTCCGTGTGCAAAGGGATCTCAAGTAATTTATGCATGGGCTAGAGATGCTCCAACCTTAAATTTACCGGAAGGGGTTGCATTTAAAGTCGGAGGAAATACTCCGGTTCAGTACCTGGTACTTCAAGTTCATTATGCGGACGTCACTTCTTTTCAAGAGGGTGAGTTGTTTAAGAATTTAGGGAATACCAATGCTGCAGTACTGAGGGCGGAAATGCGTGTTTGAAAGTTTGCTATGATTAATTAAACTATAGAAGCCGCCATTTCTTAAGTGTGAATTTTATTACTTTATTTAATTTTATTTAGGAGATAAAACGGACAACTCCGGCGTTGTATTGCACTATACGGAAACTCCGTAAGTTCTACCTTTTGTTACACATCAAGATCACATAAAGAAATAGCAATATATTGAATCTGGCACAGGCAACCAAAAGCTGCCGGCGTATTTTTACTTGGAACAAATGGTTATATTGGAGCACAAAGCACAGAATATATGGAAACAGCATGTAAAATTAATGAACCTGTGACCCTTCATCCGTTCGCTTTCAGGACGCACACACATTCATTAGGTAAGATTTTTGACACACACTTTTCTATTTCATTTTGTGCTCTCCAATGTTTACAATGTGAATGGAATGTATAGGTCGAGTCGTCTCCGGGTACAGGGTGCGGCGAGACCGAAACGGAAAAGACGAATGGACTTTAATTGGCAAGAAAAACCCCATGAGACCACAAATGTTTTATCCAGTCGAAACCAAAATGACAATTTTAAATGGAGACACTCTGGTAATAAGTTGCTTTAATTCAGGTTTTATTCACGAGTCTGCAAAATGAAGCGGAAATTATCGATACTTTTATGTTGCAGGCGGCAAGATGCACAATGGTGAGCGACCGGTCAAGAGTCACAATGATTGGGTATGCCCGCCATTTATAATTGTTTGCTTGAAACCAATAATATTGTAGAAAACTTTATTAAGGCCATTAGCAACTTCTTCTTAACTGTTCACAAGAAGTGCGGCATCTTCACATTTACATATTGTTTACATTTGAACTACAATGAACTTGAATATTACTGTATGTTTGGTTTATAATACAGTGCGACGAATGAGGATGAGATGTGTAATTTCTACATGATGTACTGGATGGAAGGCGCTGAGTCACTCAAGCAAAAATACTGCTTTTCAATGGGACCGGTAAGTATTAAGCGCATACTTGAATATAAATATACATGTGTACTGAATCAATACTAACTTATTATTGTGTTTTCCTCAGCCATTTTATTATTGGGGTCGAGGGTCTCCTTCCTTGAACAACATTCCAGACAAGGCTGCATCTTCCATATGAAAACCCAAAATGAAAGAAACAAAATACTTCCTTCAATAATATCATAAGAATTTGACGTAATTGGCAAACGGGTTTTGTTTAAAAATTCTAAATTCCCAGAGCAGAAGTTACTTGATTTCATTTGTATTCTACTCATGTATCCGAAATCCCTAATTTGCACCTACAGCGAGTAATTTATTCCCTTCATTCCACGATCCCCATTAAGAAATAAGCTACATGATCCGGGGTAAATCCCTTCCCACTTTTCCATCCAAAATCCAAGACTATTAATTACCACTACTCCTGTCCACTTACTCCAGATTACAGAGTATCAATTCACATGTACAGAACTTGCTAACACATTATTTTCCTATTAAATATGTTACAAGTAATGGATTACAATTCGCACCTCCATCAAGATTATAATTGTTATGGATAAAACATATCTGTGAGCATCTGTCTATTAAGCACTGTGTATTGTCTCGCTTTAGTTATTTAACCCAATCAATTATATTTTTGACGGTCATCAGCAAGGAGTATTGGAGGTGGCAAGGCAGCTTTATTTTATAACTTCAAGATGTAGCGTTTTCCCATTAATTTCTGGGACTGACATTTTTTCAACATGAAGTACTAACGTTTCCGACTTATGCCACTATATTAAATTGATCGTTATTTGTTTTATTGTATGCAATAATTATTGTTGTCTTACAGAATCCGTTGTAGATATATGTTAATTACCTTATAGAATTTTGCTTTAAATCGGGCTGTAATATTGACTCATCGGGTATTTTCAATTCCAGGTTTTGTTTTGAAAATTCTCAAATACAAACTAAGTGTGATTACTAACAATTATTAAGAATGCAAAGAAAAACTTCTGTGAATGTAAATTGGTGCTTGTTAAAATGTCGACAAATACCCAAATAGTTGACTAAACTCTACTATGTACCTTAACTTGTAATGACTAATGACCACATTCTGTAAGGCTGCTAGCAGAAAGATTAGTTTTACTTTCATTTATTTTATTTACCCAACACAGTGAACCTGAACTGAAGATGGCATGCGCAAAATTATTATATTGTGGCTTAAGTATTATATTACAAGCTATTTAACATTTATTTGAGTTAAATGTACGCTCTATTAGTTTAGTATTTAATGTTTTGTTTGTTTATTTTGCAAAAGAAATATACAAATGTATGTTTTCTGATTAATTCATACTTGCTCATTCCTTTATTCAAGCGATTTAAAATTCGAACCGTATAATCCACGGAAGGTTATTCACAATATTTTAAATCCGTGAGCTATGTTTCAAATGTTTATTCCAGTGATGATTCCGATAGTAGTGGTTGTTGTAACCCTTTCGGAAACTTTGCATTTGACAAACACCGCGATAATTTTGATATCCTGGTGGACAATTTGAAAATGACCAACCTCTCGATGATGGATAAGTCCAGCTTTGTTTTGGCCATAACCAATTATTATGGAGCACTACTGGTCTAAAAGCAGGAGAACAGAATTTTGTTGAGAATTTATGAAAGCCACGAGCACAACGTCTTCTGGAATTTGAAGGTTTCTTCCGGTTTCCGCTACGCCTCCGTTGACTCCTGCGTGCTTCTGCCACTTGGACGGTTTCAATAATAATTGCAACTACGATGATTGCCAGCAGAAGTTTTGCTGTATTCTTCATCTTATATTCCAGCGGGCATGAAATGTCGGATTCTTCGAGTAAATTATAATTTAAATTTGTGTGTGATTTATACAGAAATGCTGTCAAACAAAATTAGAACTTTAGAGCTACTCCTTCGCTTCCGTTCACTATATTCTTACGATATGAATGTGACACAAATTCTTGTAAAATGAGGAGCCAAGTGCGTTTGGGTCCCCTCAACCTTTAAATAGTAAAGGCGGTCTTCAACTCGTATGTAAATTGTAATTAGAGTATTTACAGTAACATTGGCATAAGATTTACGAAGAACAACCGTGTATTTCTAATGTCATCGATCTCCCTTCCTTTATCATTGCGCCGCGAAGCCGCGCAATGTTAATTTTCTATTTGCTATTACGTTCAACGTTCCAAACATTACTCAGAAATTGTTCATGAATCCTAACCTCAGTTACGAAGCACATAATATGAACTCGCCGATGTAATTGGGACAATTAATTCAATAAACAAACACCAATAATTGCACACTTCTGTTAACCACATTCTGGTTAATTAAATCCCAGAGATTGAAGCGGATTGTCAAGTCATCAGTATTATTCTATTACAGTCAATTTATTTTCAAAAGTACACCACGTATGAAACACAAAATTAATATATTAAGCAATTTCAATTCATTTATTTCAAGGTGCAAAAAACCAAAGAGTACAAAAATAAACAACAAAACACAAAACTTGAATTGAACACCGAATGCCACTTAATTTTGTCACTTGTACAGCATCGGAATAATGGGATTGAATTCAGGTTCCAGCAATTCATTATTGACTGATGCTGATCGCACAATCCTGCTTCTCTTATTCACTTTTCCACATCTGCCATCAAATTGCTTTCTGTATCCGACAGGACATGAAAGCCTTTGATTGCCACCAAGGTAAGGCTTGATTCTTTTGGCTTCCGAGTTTTCTATCATCAGGGCACAGATCAGAATAAAAGCCGCCGCCAAGAATAATGCCTTTGTATGCGCGACCATTTTCTAGAACCAAAAAATAAAGTATATTTAGATGCGGCAATTGATAAAGGGTTTAGTTAATTGTAATAATAATTAGCTGATTTCTTGGAAAAGAAAAAAATTGTATTATGCTGTACAGTGTGTAGTTACATAGATGAGGTAAGAACAATAACTAAATTTTTTTAAATGCGAGAATTACCTCTTGCAACAAAACTAGGAATCAAATACTTAAGAAGTTTGCTTTTAATATACTTCTATGTCTTTTAACTGTACGTGGGATAAGAAAGCAGTCAATGGGTTTCTGAACTTAAATGTTGCGTTAGTTCTCAGGGTACGTGCACTTTATATACCTGGTCAGAATAAAAATTGTCATTTTGCATTTGGTTGACCACCTCCGAAGTCCGCGGTGACTAATAAGCGAGTTCTTCATATTTACCATTACGTAGTGGTCAAGATTAAAAATGTTCCTTTATTGGCCATTGGCACTAAACAATTACATCAACGTCATGAACTTCAAGTGAATGAAGCTAGGTGGTTGTGTTTGTGTCGTGTTGGGCGTGTTTTGCAAGTTAGTTTACCTCATGCTATGCTGGTTTGAAAGGAAGCGCATATGACAAGGAAATAATTTTTATTTGCACATACAAAAGGTGTAGGAGTATATGGACTTAGTGAATGAATATTATTTTTCTTATGTAAGCGGTTTCCTGTTTAGCTTCGGATTTGCGGATAACCGGTAAATTTTCTTTAGTCGATGATGTTTTACGAAGAAAAACAGCCAACCTGGATTCTTGGTAATCCGCTGGTAAAAAAAGCTGTGACTACACAAAGAAGTGTTAAAACCTCAGCCCATAAAAAATGAAGACACAATGATATACGTTTAGCGTACACAGATTACACCTTGTCATGAGCCTGCGATTACAGATCACCAAATGAAGTGAGTAATAATGAAATCTGACGTACGTAAAGCACGAAACAGGACAGAATCATTGTTACAAGTAAATTCCTTTTCTTTTCATGTATCCGCGAATCCGGTTTTGCGTAACAATAGGTAATTGCGCATGCTTCCAAATTCTTGCTGGCAGCTGTCCCACTGGCTGATTGGTATTGTCACGTCAGAAGAATGACATCATTGTAATTTTGCAAATTACAGCCAAATTCAAGCGTTACAAACAAGGGCTGGGCAACTCAATTATATTTACAATATTACAAATTACATTTAATTTTATTAAATTAAAAATTGAATTCAAATGGTTTCGGTATCGCTTGAATACAAAATGCAGGATCACGCACACCAAAATGAGACGACACATCCTAGCTGAGCTTTCTCCGACCTTTCTCCGCCCGCACCAAGCAGTTTGTAATTAATTACTCATCTGCACGGGCTATTTGACGATTATATTACATACAACAAAATTACATGTGATTGAAACAAGAGAAGCTGTAATTGACATGCACCACCAACACACGAGTTTCAGATATGAATTTAATCATCAATGTGTGATCAATTTCTTGTTGGACAAGAGAATCGTTTGTATAATATTTCCTTCTTCTAACGCTTTTGTCGTTACCTGTGTATTTTGTATTTCAAAATAGTTTCTGCAGTGCTTAGTGAGCACAGCAATATTGTCGTATTAAATTGCAATTAACTATTGTAGTAGAATCTTGGTCGCGATGTTAAGAATTATAAATATAAACTTTCCTCATGATCTGCAGTTTTAATTTTATAGTTCGTGTACAAGTCGACGCAATAAAGTCCCTGTTGTTAAATTAATCACACGAATTCTTTACAAAATTTTTCAAAATTCTAGCAGAGATAAAAACTAAACTAAACTAAAATGCAGTTAATTTAACAGCACAAACCACAATAAAACATGCCTACATTATTGCTTTGCATTAGTTTGGGGTATAGGGAGATGCGACGCATGCGGAAGAGAGGCGGGTGACGTCACGCCGTCCCCACACAGGCATGACTTCACCGCATGCTGACTGCAGGGGCCATGCACTCCCCATACACTCCCACCCCCAACTCCACTCTCGCTCTTCTCCATCACTGATTTTCAATCCGAACCCATTTCCCATTCGTTTTTATTATTTCGAGCTAAATCAATCAATAAATTAAGTACGACGTCCAGTCTAAGGATTCAGCAAAATTAAAACTTTAAGGTAAGTATTAGTTGTTACCAAATAATACTATTTGCCAATGAAACTAGTACATGTTGCTGCTGAATTGAGATTGGATGGGAGTCAGAAGTGGAAATGCATTGACTGAGAGCTTATAAGCAGTAGCAAAGCAACAACAATACCACCAGTGCATGTGTACACGGTTTAGAATAGCGAGTACACCGGAAAGCACATTCATTTTGTTATTAGGTAGAACGAAAATTTAGTAATGGTAGTGCATAGTGAGTGGCGGCGAAAAAGGAAAAGTCAAGGACAACTGTCGAGTGTCCTATGCGGGACGCTATTATGTGGCGGAGGGAGTTAATCAGTCGACATCGAGTTAGTTTGGAGTTAATGTATTTTAAAGTTCCATTTTGTTCTATTTTCAGGTATATTTTAATACAACCAAGATGTCGGCTCCGAATGACCGGAAACACCGTTACAAGAACGCCAGCTTGGATTCGCAAGAACTGCGAAGACGGCGTGAGGAAGAGGGGATTCAGCTCCGAAAACAAAAACGAGAACTTCATCTGTTCAAGAAAAGAAACGTTAGTGTTTCTGGACATGAAACAGAGGACTCGATTGATGTACGTAGTAATAATTTACCTATAAAATTTTGTTTTTCCTTCTTATCCTTATTGTATATGTTAGTCGTTAATTTGTATCACATTAAACTATTTCCTTAGGATGACTTGATTGGTGCCGGAAGTTCTCTAATTTCCCAAGACATCATCCAGGCCTTAAATTCCCCACATGTGCAAGACCAGCTGGTCGCGACACAAAAGGTTCGTAAACTTCTGTCAAGAGAACCAACCCCACCCATCAATGCAGTTATTCAAACCGGAATCGTCCCCAAGTTCGTCGAATTTTTGAGAAATGAGAGCAATTGCCAGCTTCAAGTAAGTTCAAACTATTTATCTGTCAAACGCCACGTTCCTTATTACCACGAAAATATGAGAGGTCTTCGTTTATTGTCTTGAACCCTATTCTTCTGCAACTACATTTTTTAAATTCTTTATTTTCGGGAAAGAATGGTTTCAGTGATAATTATTTTTTGAATTTATTAACATATTACGTGATAATTGAAGGAATGTAAGGTTTGTCATGAAATTGAGCTGTAAGCTAAGCTGGGAAACGAGTGTGGTTGATTGAGAATGGTTGTTGTGATGTGGTAAAGTTTGAGGCAGCCTGGGCTCTCACCAACATTGCATCCGGGACTTCAGAACAAACTCAAATCGTAATTGAGGCTGGTGCTGTACCGATTTTCATTCAACTCCTGGGCTCTCCGTACGACGATGTTCAAGAACAGTCTGTTTGGGCTTTGGGAAATATTGCCGGGGACTCTCCAACTTGCCGTGACTATGTATTACAACAAGGGGTCCTTCCTTCCTTGCTTCAGTAAGCGAAAATGTTCCTTCAAACAATGCAAAAAATACTCCACTCGACGCTATTATTCGACGAGCGACAGTTTTGCGCGAGCGACACGATCTTCAGTGTTAGTACAAAGCTGCTCCGGTTTGCTAATAAGATTATGCCATATCAAAGTTCTTAAACTGAATTCTGTACAACACACGTGCTACTAGTAACGCAGTAGCATGGTGTTTTATGCGCGGAGGCGAGGACAAAATTCGAACATTGCATTAAAATTTCGCCAACAATATTAAATTTGATTAGCGCATAATTGTACAAGTACTAACAGTCAAGAACGGGGTCAATAACTATACTGTTGTATTGTATGCTGATGATGAGATGAGATGTGAAATTGAAATTATGACTTTGTGGAATGGGTATGGGAGTTGAAGGAGCACAGTTTATTTTATTATGGAATGAAAAACGATGTGAAAGACTGGATTTGCGTGATCTGTTCTGGTCCTTTTCTTTTGTAATCTTTAGTTTCGTACCCATTCTTGTATAGACTTTACAATCAAATTGTATATAATCCAGCCGCCTAATTTACCGACGAATGATTTAAAATCGTATTCCTTTTTTACAATAAAGTGTTGGTGCAGCAGATTGTGAGCCCTACCCGACAATACTGAAGCTCACCAGTTGCTTTATTGTTTGTCCAAATCGGCTCAATTTTCAATTGAACTGTTAACTGTTTAAACAAATATAAAGTTATAACCATTCCATTTTGTTCCTCATCAGCATTTACAATATATTCGTTCGCTTTTGTCACTATATTATTATCCACACTAGGTGCTAATTTTACAATCTGGATCTTTCAGGTTGGTTTCAAAAGCAAGTCGCATAACGATGACCCGAAATTCAGTTTGGGCATTATCCAATTTGTGCAGAGGGAAAAGCCCACCACCAGAGTTTTCAAAAGTATCGCCCTGCTTGCCTGTCTTAGCTAGGTGAGTAAACAGCTCTTAAATCACCAAAACAATGACAAGTCTTTGAATGTGATCTCACAATATTTTGTTGTTCCATAGACTGTTATTCCACACGGATGCTGATGTTCTTGCCGACGCTTGCTGGGCAGTTTCGTACTTGTCGGATGGGCCTAATGATAAAATTCAAGCGGTCATTGATTCTGGTGTTTGTCGAAGATTGGTCGAACTCCTCATGTAAGTTGTTTAGTATTACATATACAATTCAATGAGCTATATAAGTTGATATTATGTATATACATGCACTATTCGCTCTTAGTATATAAGTTATAGTTTAGTTATTATATATTTTTAATAGGAATCCGCACCAGAACGTTGTCTCTGCTGCTCTTCGAGCCGTTGGAAATATTGTGACTGGGGATGACGTTCAAACCCAAGTTGTTTTAAACTGCAACGCTCTACAATTCTTGCTGCATTTAATGAATTCAACAAAGGAATCAATCAAGAAAGAAGCTTGTTGGACAATATCAAACATCACTGCCGGAAACAGGCAACAAATTCAGGTCAGTTTGACAGTGAAGGCAACAATTTTTATTGGCAAGTTGGTACTCACTGACATGCGTATACTTTCAATTGTAGGCTGTTATCGACACGAACGCATTTCCAGTTCTTATTGAAGTTATGAAAGCTGGTGATTTTAAAACAAGAAAGGAAGCAGCATGGGCAGTAGTGAACGCCACTACTGGTGGAAGTCCTGAACAAATTCGATACTTGGTTAATCAAGGCTGCATTGCACCGTTGTGCGATTTTCTCACTGCAATGGATGTTAAAATCATTCAAGTTGCTCTCAACGGGCTTGAGAATATTCTAAAAGTCGGAGAAGCAGATGCTAAAGCCAATGGCGATGTGAATCGATTTGCTGTCTTGATTGAGGAATGTTTCGGTATGATCTTTATGAATGAGGGCGCAATTGCATTTGAGTTTTGTCTATTTCAAAATGCTAATCCATCAATTAATTATTTTCTTCAGGTTTGGATAAAATTGAATTTTTACAATCGCACGAAAATATGGACATCTACCAAAAGGCTTTTGACATGATCGAACAATACTTTGGAGCTGAGGAAGAAGATAACAAAGTTGCACCTAGTGTAGACCCAGCCGCCCAGCAATTTCAATTTAATCCGGCTCAGCCGTCAGCGTTTAATTTTTAACGTTTCCCTATCAGGAGCTAATGGAAATTAGCTTGCAATCGATTTGCACTTTTCATGTAATGTAACTAAACTACATCCACGTCTTTAACAATTAAACAATATTATATTGAACACCAGGTTTGCTCTGCTGTCCTGAGTCCCGACTCGACTCTGTTTCACACTTACTTGAATATTACTAGTACTTTATGTATAAAAAGAAACTGTGAAGAACCTGGTACCACACGAGCTGAATGAACTGTATTCTGGATAAGTGGAACGTTACCCCTAGTCTTAATTACAGCTCTGGCCTCTTCTTTCAACTAATCTCCCATAACCCTCGTGCTGAGACGGCTTGGTAGAAACTGGTATGGGGATTGGAAAATGAGCCAACTCGGACTAAAGGGGTGGATAATTCTATAAAATATTTTTCCCTTGGTGTTATTATTATTGTAATAAAATCCTGACCTTAAAGTTTACAGCTTAGAACTGTTTTTGGTGTAAAGTATGTCGGGTAAATCAAGTATGGGTGGGTAGTACACTAGGGGATAACAGGATGCAACTTGGTAACATTGGCATTTAGCAGAACAGAAACCCATTATTTTAATGATTTCTATTTTCAGTTGGCACTCACTAGCTCCGGTAACTGATTGCTATTATTGTCTTCAAGTATTTACTTGGATTTACAAATCGATTTTAAGTTTTTGATTTCAGAATGAAGTTTAAAGTATGTAGCTACACATCTGTGTCTATTGTAAATTGAGCTGGTTAAGGATCTTCGCGCTACTATTATTATTGTCGACTGTAGGAACTTAATCTGTACTTTAGGCAACAAGGCGATGTTATTAAAGTAAATCAAATACGTGTTTGTTGTAATGTCGGGTACCGTTTATTCAATGTAGGTAGATGAGTCGTAGCTAATTGTCATTCCGCAAGGTGTGCTGTTGGCGTTTGTTTATGAGCCAGAAAGAGGAACATTATTGAAGAAAGTGCAGAGACTAGAAAAATCACATCGAACCATCTGTGGTAAAATTGAAATTCTAAATCTCCCAACACTTCGGTTACGATGACTCGATATGCTGGAGGCATATTCATTCGCATGAGAAGGACTGAAGATACAAAGTACATTCCCTGTTGACAGAGCAAAATATTGAAACAGTCAGTTGGCAGTGTAGTGTAATTAAAGCTGAGAAACAAACCATTATTTGCGCCAGGACGAGAACAATAACATTAGATGATTTGGCGCTTGATATGGCGTAGAAAAACTAAAACCAGAAGAAAAAAAGTTTATGGCGGAAGCGGGGGTGGGTCTTCCCGTCAAATTGAAATTTTAAATAATAAACCTTCGTTAGGGTTAGCAGCAAGCCCCTGATGGACGTCAGTACGATACATCCTACCAGAATAAAGGAAACATGTTGTGACCAGAATCTGACATCAATATCCAGGCCCATCCAATGAACACATATTTCTAGACCTCTAGATACTGGATCGACTCGCCCAACCCGATCCAGAACAATATTAACCGTGCACTAAATAATAAGGGTTATATTCTTAGTCACAGAGCCGACAAGTTTCACGCAGTTGTAAAAATAATTGACGTGAGCTTACGATAAAAATCTTCCACATACAATATCCAGAGAAAAAATATCCGAGAAAATTGAAGTATTTTCCTAAATAAGGAAGAACAAAATAAAATAAAATACAAAGCTCCGAAAGCAATTCCAAGCAGTACCCTTCCAAGTTTTGGACCATTCAGCTCTCTCTTGCATATTTCGTAGTTCAACAATCTCCAAAAATAAGTGCCGACTCAATTCTTCTACTGAAAGTATTTCATCTCTAAGGCTGCCATTTCCTGCTAAAGATACATTAAGTAAATACCGCTGAACAGGGTTAAATACAACGTGGCTAACCTTCAGAGCGTGTAATCATACTCCAAAATCCTCTGGAGCTTCCTGCTGTATCCCTTTTGCTCAAAGTCAATCTTCGCTTTTTGACAAGCACCATGTCCATGGTCTGGAGAAGTTTCTTCTCAACACCTTGGATATCGCTGGGCTTCACTGGTCTGTGGGATTCATAAAATATGTCTCGTTACTAATTAAAAAATTTAAGAAAAAACTTTGGTTGGTGTAATGTTTTTGCCGACTTGTCAATCTTTAGTAATAGGTTCGCCCATGTTAGCATCTTATATATTAGAGTGCAATATTCCGACTTCAACCGAACACATTTAGCAATTTCTTTCCCCGTGTTAGAATATTACAACTTAATGGCTTACTCTACCGGCAAATCGATGGAGGACTGTTATTTTGTTGGCTGTTAAAAACTCCCAAGTGTGCTTAATTAATTCGGTAACACCGAGAGAGAACAGCCTCAATACTGAGAAGATAAATGAGTAACCTCCGTGGACTTACCGGACAAATAATGCCATCGATGTGTACTAAAAAAAGTTATTGAAATTATTAACCGCTGAATTCACAAATAGTATACGTTTTAATGGTAATAATTGTTAACGTACAGGATAATTAACAGCACCGAATCCGGAAAGTAAGCCCATTACGGTTATGCCCACCACACCTATTCTGCTCACAGCTTGTTCTATGGAGAAGGTTCCATGTCTTGGACTTATTATTGGAAATGGATCACCGACTTTCCAAAACATGTACAGATATATGAACCAAACACAAACGGATAGGAAACGCTGCACTGGTTTTCCTCCTGCAAACAGTACAAAAAACATGTTAAGTAATTTAAGTAATTTGTAATGGTAAGCATTAGATAAAAGAAAAATTTCTTACCAATTCGTAAACTTGAAATCACAAAATAGCCGATGTAGAATGGTGTGCACACTATTGTCATAAATAGTATGCAGTACAAAACAATAATCCAGTGCAAGTACCTGGAACTGAAAATTAAAAATCAGAACAAATTTTTAGAAATCTATATCAAAATGAATGTTTAAATTGTGATTTTGTCAAATACCTGGGATCAAGGACACCTAGGATTTCAAAAATGATGAGCTCAAATAGAGTACAGGAAAGCGCAAATGTAACGGAAAAAATGAGTTGAACGAGAACGTGATGCACTTCATAATCTTTGAACAGTTGTTTCACAAAAAATATCCAACCCCCCACAAAGAACACAAGCTGGTGATCAAAATAATTTATAATTTTCAAAATAATTAACCTCACTACACGTACAGCCTTACATGTTGTTATATTTAAGAAATATGAAACCCAATGACCAAGCAATAAACTTTATTTTACCTGTGATCCAACAATAATAAAACTGTCTTCGAACACCGCCATTTCATTTCTTAGCAAATGTCGTTGGTCAGTGCTTTTCAAATTGAATAAATTAATGAAACGATATGTGCTTCTGCTTTGTAAAGTTTATTGGAGACTTGGAATCACTGTACTTATCATTATTATCTTCATTATAAAAACATATTGAACAACTTGATAACACATTTCTGTAATATTGTAAAGCTGTCAATCAGTTCTGCACTCCAACTGGAGCTAGTGTTATATTTCCCGGCTTTATTTCATTTGCAAGGAAGATCTTTTCCCAAAATCCCACCCTATCCCGAGTTTTGTAGGAGACAAAAAGAAAGGATCCGCGCACAAAATTGTTATTCAGTTCTTTGTGTAATATGGACCTAAAAGAATTTTTAAAAACGCCTTAGACTGGATAAGTTTAGGAATAACCGGTCATC
>JAAXYW010000300.1:0-44466 GCA_036851895.1 Orthonychiurus folsomi
ATTCCTTTGCCCGAATATTTAGAAATTTGGCGAATTATTAAAAAGAGACGTTTTTCGATTGCTGGTCTTAAAACGGGACAAGCGACAACGTTGTTTAATTGCTGGTAATTCAAATATTAAAGTCCTAATTTTATTTTAGCTATGTTATATATTTATAATTCTACGGAATGCGGAATGTGGGACTGAACTGTTTTCTGCACACTCCGCGCATAATACGCTCAAATTCACAAAATTCAGTTCTAAATATTCAAATCTTCGACTATACAATACACCTGAAAGGGTCAAACGCCTTGCGCAGACCTATACAAGAAGTGACTTTTGATTATAAAAATGAAGAGTTTTTCTAAATGCGTCACTACATTTTAGCATAAATAACATTTTGCGTCAAATGCCAAGCGGCAAAGCAATATGGCTCGAGGTTAGCGCAGAATGGGACAGATTGACCTGCTGCTCTTTAATCTGGTAGGCGAACAAGACTAAAGTCACGTCCTCGTGCTGTAGCATTATGTAGTTGCATTAAGAACTAGAATGTTTTCAACTTTTTCTGAATGAACCAGAAAGAAAGCAAGCCATGAGTTTAGCTGGTGACGCATTTAGCCAAGAACTATAAAATGCGAGTATTTGCTTAGTAAAACTAAATTCATCCATCCATAACGGCCAAAGCAACAAATCATTGCAGAACCTTTATCCAAAAATAACTAATGAAATTTGAATACAACCCTGTATGCATGGAATTGAAGAAGTAAACAAGTGCAAAATGATTAAGATCGTGGGTTTTTGTATTTTACTTTTGTTCCTTGTTCTTGAATGCTCTGCGGCAGTTTATAGAACACCTATACGTGAGTAAATTTTAAAACAATTTAATAGTTTGATAGGTTTATTGTATAATTCGCAAAATTGCAAAATCCGGGTGTAGCAGTCCAGCAAATGAAGCAAGTTTAATTGACTTTGTTTCTTTCAGCGACTTGTGACTGCAGCTATAACTCTGGTGGTTGCAAGATTTCCAAAGCACCAACTGTAAGCAATTGCTGCAAGTGCACTTACGAAGGATTCTGGACTTGTTCTGGCGAAGTGTCCAGCACTTATTGTCCACCAAAGTGCAAATCCAAAGAATGCTGTTTAGCCGTTCCTGATGCAGATTGTGGCGGATATAAATGAGCAGTACCACAGCACAGCCGAGCTCAAGCACTTGAAAATGTGTGTTTCAATTGACTGTTAACGCCTTCTATTTTCGTGTGGTGCGGTTGAAAATAATTGCATTTTGTTTACAAAGTAAGTTATTTCTTACACGTCCTGTTCATTATCCTCGAACTTCGAGAATATTGAGTTTGAGTTAGATTCGCTATAGTATAGATATCAAGCACTTACTGCGTAAACCGAAGACTGATGGTGTAATGTGATTCCGGTTGGTCAATTCGAAAATAAATATTTCCTACCATTTTGGTCAAGAAAGCTTTATTATACAAATCGACCATTTCCACACGGCATAATGAACTTCACATTACGAGCGTACAAACCAGATAGTTTCAGAATTAGTCACATCAATTCATTTAAATATTTCTAGATCTGTGCTAAGATGCAACTGAACTGATTGAGCCCTATCACGCCGCGCCGTGTTGCCGTGATCGGATGCTTTTGCAATTAGTAGCTATTTGTCAAATGCCGAATTTAAAAGACTTAATAGATATCAAGCACTTACTGCGTAAACCGAAGACTGATGGTGTAATGTGATTCCGGTTGGTCAATTCGAAAATAAATATGACCTACCATTTTGGTCTAGAAAGCTTTATTATACAAATCGACCATTTCCACACGGCATAATGAACTTCACATTACGAGCGTACAAAACAGATAGTTCCAGAATTAGTCACAGCATTTCGTTTAAATATTTCTAGATCTGTGCTAAGATGCAACTGAACTGATCGAGTCCTATCACGCCGCGCCGTGTTGCCGTGATCGGATGCTTTTGCAATTAGTAGCTATTTGTCAAATGCCGAATTTAAAAGACTTCCCGGTTCCGTTTAAAGTGCGAATTTCAATGTTTCATATTTTACACTATACAAATTTTTATTTCCGCTTTAGGTCCGTTTTGAATTTGAACCAACTCCGATAATGGCGAGCGTTATTACTTTGAGATATATTTAAATTAGTCAAAAATAATTCTAATCAAATATCAAACTCATTTCCAGTTCAAATCAGCACGGTCTTGTCTTGTGTAAGTTGGTAGCAGTAATTCAATAAGAATTGTAATTAGAGCGTGGCTTTGTAGATTGCTAAAAGCAAGATGCGTAAACAAACTTTCTTCTACAAGGTGGGGCCATACTTCAAGGGATTTCCAAAATGTTCCTTAGCAACCCTAGACATTTGGCACAAATTTCACTTTATGGCTCGCAAAATTACAATTAATGGGAATTCGAACCTCCCAAGGCAGGGCCAGTTTGATTGCAGTATGTTTTGCATTGTGTTACGGACTGGGAGGTTCTTCGGTGCAAGTGAAGCAATGCAATGCAAAATGCAATGCTGGGTGCTGTGCCCGGCCACCGGGGCGAACACATGCCAAGCGGGAGGATTTGATGCAATTTTTACATCCACCACCACCACAGACCGTACCGACCGACAAGCGGAATTAATTCTAGATTTGAAGTTGAACACTTAAGTCAATAAAAGTCATCTGTGCAGGTGTTAAATGTTATTGGAATAGTCCGTGTGTCGACGTGGTGTGTATCCTGTTTTTAAAAGTATTGCAGCTGTAGGGTGACTTTCACGCACTTGGCCGTCGTCGCAGCTCTAACCCAATTCAATGTTGGATATTAAGAAAAGTTCAAATCACGTGCAACTGTGTTCTATTATTACAAAAATCGTCTATTTAATACAGCAACCCAACATCTATGATCAACCGTTACCGTCTCTGCAAATTTGAGGAAGAAGCGATTTTTGGGATCAGTTGAGTTAACCCAGAACAGTTCACTTACCTGTGACCTGATCGTGGAATCACGTTCAAACGTAATTAATTCAATTTTGAATTAAAAACTACCTGCCGAAAATTTTCTATGCTGCGATCACGTTAGTTAATTTATAAAATATTTATACTACTGCCTAACGGTTTTGGATTTTGCATGCTTGCATTAACATGGTTTTGGCTTATGTCAGTGCGAAAAATTTGGAAAAAACCCCTATAATATCAATACCTCAATCTTGAGTTTATACATTCGACCGCCACACTTGTGCGAAATAGATATTAGTGGTTGCGGCCAATGTGCAATGGTTGCCGAAATTGAAGGTCAGGTTAGGCTATCAAATGACAACATGAATTCTTCAGAAAAGCAAGAGAGTTTATCGATCTTTGTGGATTGCGGGAGCGGGAGACAGACGAGTTAGGTACTTGATCTATTCCTCGCAAAATAATTGCACGCTTGTTCGTGAGGTAGGAGTTGATACTTGAGAATGACTTTGACTTCGTTCCATATTTCTGTCTAGGATATTGCATTAGCCAATTTTGCCGATTTGATTATGATTGCAGAAATATGATATTAGGAACGTTGGGTGAGTTCACAATAATTCTCAAGGTACTTCTCGTATATCCAATTAAGTAATTCAATGACAAATGATACGGAGCATGTTATTGTGTCTTGGCCATGAAATGGATTGAGTTTGCCCTATTCGACAACTTCGATTTCACATTCTGATCAATTTCTCAATTTTGCGAATACCAAAAATAATTGGCTGAGCAAGCCCAGTTCTATTGAGGCAGGTTTGTCGACCATGAATGGGCCGCGTATTAGACGCATTTGTGTTTCTCGGGTTGTATAAAAGAGCAGCTTCTAAAACATTCAGAGCTTAGTTTGATAAGATTAAACAAAACTTAACATTGTACGTAAATTGTTATTACTGCTAACAAATTTACATGAATTGATTTTCACTGTTCTCAGTCATATCCGTTATTCGTTTATTTTTTAATTACAGTCTCAACTAATCTGTCAACACTCATGATGTCCTTTAAACCAGTTCCGGTCGTATTTTGCGGTCCGTCTGGAGTAGGAAAATCAACCCTTGTCAAACAGCTGATGGCAGAGTTTCCAAATCTGTTTGGGTTCTCAATTTCTCATACGACAAGATCCCCACGGAATGGAGAATTGAATGGAAGGGAGTATCATTTTGTGTCGAAGGAAGCTATGGAACAAGCTATCAAGAATAATGAATTCATTGAATCTGCAACTTACTCGGCAAACCTGTACGGCACAAGGTAATTACATTAATCAATCTTCATCATTCAATTTTCAATTAAAATTGAAAACCATGTTTTCAAGTCGTACTCGTAAATCGTAATTCTTCACATTTTGAAATACTTATTCCATGGTAGTAAGAAAGCCGTTGAAGATGTTCAAGCAAGTCAAAGGATGTGCATTTTAGACATTGAAGTCGAGGGTGTGAAGCAAATCAAGAAAACGGACTTGAATCCACGGCTTGTGTTTGTGAAACCACCATCGATTGAGGATTTGGAAACGAGGCTAGTAAACAGGGGGACGGAAACTGAGGATAGTTTGAAAAGGAGACTAGCAATTGCGCGAACGGAACTTGAATATGGTGAGCAATCAATTGATTGGTACGATTTACTTCAATTTTTGGTAGTATTCAACTCATTATTTTGTTCAGGTGAGACTCCGGGCAATTTTGATATCATTGTGGTCAACGACGATGTTGCGAAAGCATACAGCTGTCTAAGAAATTTTCTTCTTCCCGATATTCAAGAGCTTCAGGAGCATCTCAAGAAGTTTTCAAGAGCTGCTGATGGTGCTGGTGATCAGTGAGCGGTTTTCGTTTTGACTAGACCGCAGTAGATCACTTTTTAAACATAGGATGTGAAGTTTCTTGTAGTGCTTTAATTTTCTAAAAACTATTAGAAATCATAATGCCAAATTGCAAAATTAGAGGCCGAAGTAACCTCAGCTCTTGACTTGAGTTATGTTTTAAATTGCTACAAGAATTCGGGCAGCTAATCTGCTTATACTTATAGAAGTTCGTTAAAACTAGAGATGCACGTAATGTGTTATGTTATGGCTACTTTCACTCAAGATTAGTTAAATTATTATACCCACCCGATTTTACTCCACTTGACATGAGATAAAGCTCAACATACGCTTTCCATTCCAAAATAGACGCTTCCATAAATGACATCCAATCCAATAAGCTTGTTACGCTGCGCTGCGCTGGTAGTAGTAAAACTAGATAAATATAATATGAACATGAAGTGCAAGCAAAGTGAAATACACAAATACGTAAATTGGATTCCTTGAGGAATCTTTCTTGTCAATTTAAATCAAGCAAAGTATTAGAATCAATGTAATTTATGATTAAATCCATATTTTAGCTATTATAGACTTGAGGTTATGGTTAATACTGATGACAGCATATTGTGAATCAATAAATCTATATGGGTTGTTAAATCTTTTCGACTGCCTTTAATTTTGCAAATTTTCCATTTTAAAAGTTCTCGTGTTCCGTGCATTATTCATGCGTTAGTCTAGTTAAAAGAGTTGAAAATGACTTTAAATTAGACCAAGGACTGACGAATTTAACTAATAAATGACAAAAATTGGCAAAATAATCTTGCCAGATGTGGGGTTCGAACCCACGCCCTCTTTCGAGGATTGGATCTTAAGTCCAACGCCTTGGACCACTCGGCCAACCTGGCCAGACTGAGATACGAAGGGGAAAAAGGCGTACTCCAGCCTACCATCTATTTTCGGTTGGGAAATTTCCGTGCATGTCTATGCTGTGTGTGGATCAGGCATGGGCCAGCAAGCGCAACGCCGTGCAAACTTTTCACAAAAAGAATTCATTTTATCATTCCACAATTACTACAAAAAGTAATTAATTGCAATCAAACCAATAATGCAAAGTACAAGCACCAGCGCTATCTAAGGTTTGCAATGTTTAACTTAACCACTATAAAAATGCAATCTCTGTTTTCTCTATGCTCCTATTTCTGCGGAAGATAACTGTTTCTCCATGCAATGGCATTAGGCTAAACTTTAATTCTCCCGTACTCCGGTTGATCTTTATAGTTTGGGCAAGTCCACTTTCTAATTTTTTGGGTGCAGACGCAGAGTGCATGCGGTACTAAATAAAAAAAATAATTCATCGACGAAACAAGTCTTTTTTATTGATTCTGCGGCCTGAGGGTTTTGCTATTGTTCGAGTTTTGCACCACGCTGCAATTCACAGTTCACACTTTGTAGTGCAACCGAATGGCAATGGCTCGGTCATGTCGGATAACTTACAAGTAGCACTATTCTACTTGTACTCCAATAACATCGAGGGAATACACTCAATCAGCAGAAAAACATCATAAGACACGTCATGTGTAGTAGTAGCTTACTAAAAAAGAGATTTTGAGGATACATTCATTGACCAGTGTCACAAATTGGATAACCACGCTAAATTGTGCACGAGCATTGACATCATGAATATTTTTGTGGGTACACGGATATACTAAATCAGTAAAGTATAGGGGAACAAATTAGGATTATCGGGTTTCCGCCTTGTGTTTCGGAGGTCGGAATACTTTCAATTTCTTAGATTTGCTTCCGGATCCGGATGAGGTGGTACTCGCGAGGGAAGCTGATGCAGTTGTGGATGTGGCCGGTTTCGGAGCCTTGGCCTTGGATTGAAAGTTTTGCCAACTTGCCACTCGTCCTTCTCTTGACTCCTGAAATGTTAAATGTTACACAAAGAATTAGTAGCATGAAATTGTATAACTATATGTACTGCTCTACTATAATTAAGGTAAATGGAGGGACAGTGAAGCCAAAGCAATGTTTTGTAAATAGAACCCTTCTTGTGGGCATTTGATAATTAATTCCAACGCAGGTGAGTTGTAAAATCGTAAGTGCAAACGCTGAAATTACATTTCACAAGCAGACCAGTTACCAGAGGTCATTGACCATGATTCAAGGAAGTCCCACGTTCTGTTGGCGATTATCTTGTCACTGGAACGCCCTCACTCTTCACAACAATGAGGCTTGTACTGAAAAGTAGAAAGGGGAAACAATTCCAACTTTTTTCGCGAAAATATCTTATTTAAGGAGGGAGTTCAGTTCGGAAACTATTCAGAATTGCCACGAGAAGAATTGCCTACCTAGATTCAAGTTCGTAAACTGGTTTCACTCACCTCAAAATTTTTGGACCACTCCCTTTCCATCTTCGTTTTTTCTTCTACTTCCAACTCGTCTTCACGTTTTCGTTTCCTTTCCTCCATGTCTCGTGTTTCTTGATTTCGCTTCTTCCTTTCCATGTCCGCAAATAATTTCATAGTCAAAACATAAATTGCGTGCTTATATTTCTCTGGATCGTCCTCGTCCACCTGAGTAGGTTTACCATCCTTCTTTAGCTTTTTCTTCTTCTCTGCGATCTGTGCGAAACAAATCATGTTGAACTTAATTCAACTAACTATATATTTTTATTATTTTTTAATCTCTTACGTTTATATCAGTCCTTGCTTTGGCTTCTTCCACAACTTCTAAGCATTTCATCCTTGTTTCTGGATTTTCAAGCGTTTTCCATGCTCTATTTACAGCTGAGAAACATCATAAACAAAGTTCAATATAAATTTTTGTTTTATCCATAAAAAACTATCAACCGACCTTCGAAAGCGGACTGTGCACGTTCCTGATCATCCTGATTCTTATCCGGATGAACAAGAATAGATAATCGACGGTATTTGACTTTGATATCCTCCAAACTCGTCTCCGGATCAACTTGCAAGACTTCAAAGGGATTTAAATTAAAGTATGTTGACCCAGCCCTGAGGAGTCTCTCAATTTGTTGTTTAGGGGTCAGAACGGAGTCTCGCTTTTCAATTTGTTTCACCTGCAAAAATAAATGTAGGCCATTTTGTAACATTTAACGTACATTGATTATACTCCATACTGCACTGCACCTGCAGCAGAACTGAACAATTTGTCAACTTTATATTCCCGTACATACCTCCGTGTAGAATTCTTTGAAAAGTCCATCTTTTTCCTCAGCGGGAGGAGGGAAACCCAGGCTGGAAAATGACATCGCCGCGCCGACCCACTTCGTTTGATTTCCAACTTTTAAATAATTTCAATTCAATTGTAAACAAACTGAACCGAATGGCTGAGCAAAGTCGCAATAAATTACTGTAGTTAATTATGACGTATTGTTAAACAGCTGGAATCGCTTGCACTCGAATCAGCTAAACTGAAACGATTTTGGTTTTGAAAATTATTGTTCAGAAAGTCAGATTTTATATTTGCCGGAGCGGTGGGCTTGTGCGGCGACTACTCCTCAGCTCTGCCATCGCATCGGCTGCAAATGCCAGCGGCCAGCCCGCACGGACTACGTACCCGAGAAGACCCGAGCCATCGACCATCAAATTTGCTAAATGTGTTTTGTTGATTCCAACTAAAAACTTAAGAAATCCATCACGTAACTCAATTTATGATACAAATTCGTTGTAAAATTTAAATGCGATGTTTAAAGTTTAGAAAAATCAAAAAATGTGCTCATATTTTATTTGCTTTTGGTCAGGGAACAACGGGAAAATCGCTCTGGCTTTTGGTTTATATCGGAGGTAGGTGGAATACGTGTTAGTGTAATTTGGAAATGCAATAAATTCTTGAAATCGCTTGTCATTTGCGTATTTGCGATGCAACCCCAGCAAAGTTGAAAGACAACACAGTGCAGTTTAACTTGTTGGTCTTTGTTTTGATTAAAAGAATAATTCTCACATCATATTCTGTAATATCAATTATTGATATTTTTATTTTTGACAGCTCCCTTTGTTTGGGAACAGAAGACGCTAGACGTGAAGACGCAATGCACATGAGTATCTGACTTTTCTTAAGTAATTAGCATAATCAAAGCAGAGCCGCGGTTTACTTGCAAACAACAAACATAAGCGTATGGCTAGGTCAATAAGGTCAAATTTGTTTTGGGCTCGGCTTTTTTCGAGTGCAATTGTAGAGGTAAATACCACCACCGCACGCGTACCGCGTGGAGGAACAGGAACGTTAAATATAAAATTCGGTCTGTTGCATCTTCTGACTCGTTTTATTTGCCAGATGTCAAAATTAAATTATTAGCACATCTATAGCACACACTCATTCCAGTTAAGGGTACTCCCCACCACCATCCGAAAGTACTTCAATAATTTGCTTGCTTCAATGCATTTTTCCATTATTTTGTCAAAATTACATAGTGAGACCAATGTATTTTTAGCTAGTGCCAAGTGCCTAATTAAACTTAATTTTTCTCTAATGGTCAGCCAAATTCTTAAGCACAATTTCCTATCAATTGTTTGTAATTCAAGCAGTTTGTTTACCGGAACCCAAATACAACCTTACCACGTATCAGTCGTATCACATTATTGCATGCACTACTTTGTAGCTAAATGTCAATGTCAGCCTCCTGCGATCGATCCTAGATCCCTCGCGCCTGAACAAATAGGATTGCATGCACATGCAATGACATGGCAAATTCGCAACATCCCATCCTAAATTATTTTGAAAGCTTCCAGAAAATTGCTTTTCCCAGGAACACCAATATATTATTTATGAAAGTAAAACCCACATCCACTTGAGGATGGCAAATTGGCGATTTCGCGAAATCCTGACTCTAACATGGATTTCCTTTTCCCTTCCAGACCCTTCACCATGGGATCGCATCGACCCTGGACGAGTCTGCGAAGGCGATGTCGCGATGCGATATGTTTCCGTGGTTTTCTCCTTTCCTCCCAAAAATTCATCTCCCAAGATGACTTGCCCATGCCCATGACTGTCTGAGCCCAGGAACCGGTTAAAACCGACCACACCCTTCTTTTTCAGGGATCACGGACTCTTTACTGTGGCCCAGATGAGGATCTTAAGTGGGAGGGCTGTCCCTTCCTTCCGGGGACCCAATCCCAGGGCGTTTAACAACCTGGTTTGACATGGTTACATAATGGGGGAAAGGGTTAAAGGATCCATGCAATCCAATCCAACGGGATTTTCCTTCTCCGTTCTCACAGTAGGGAAAAATTTCGGGGATTCCGTACGCAATGCACGCACGGCAAATGCAATGCATAACATGCATTGGAATGTGACTACACCAATAGCAGAGCATAGCATAGCCATCCCGGCCAAGTGTCAAAATCCAACACACTACATTCACACTCCTGCGATGCCAGTTGGTGCGTCCGGTTTTTAATTTTATTTGTTTTATTTGTATTGTATAATATTTAAAGAGGACGAAGGACGACGACGAGGCACATTAGTTAACATTTGAGTAGGGCGATTCTTCAATTGGCCATTGCATTTGTATTGCTCACAAAATGGACATCTTGGAAGGACTCCCCCCTCCGCCGAATCCTCCGACGATGAATTCCAAAAAACAAAATCAAATCATTCGCTCATTTTCAAATGACAATTCCTCGAGTTATAAGTTCGGCTCAAAAACCCCACCCCTCACCCCAAGTAAGAAGAAAAACTCCAAAGTTGTGAATGTCAAGATCATTTTGTTGGATGACACAGTGACTGTCGTACAAGTTCAAGTAAGATTGACCTACATTTTTAATTAGGGGAATGTTGTGGAGGAAGGGGTCCGGTCGTGGGGTAAGGGAGTTTTGAGGGAGTTTTGGCCAGGGAAATGGAACTAATGGATTGAATTGCCCTTTTTTCAGATTAAAACAATCGGAAGATTCATTTTTGACCAAATTTGTAAGCAATTGAATATATTAGAGTGTGACTACTTTGGGCTGGAATATGTGGTGAGTGAGAAATGGTTATATAATTCATGTATCTAGTTAGAAGGGCTTATTGAAATGCATCGTTGTTCGTTGACATAAATTAGAGTAAAAAAGTGTTTTTAATTTGAAATTTCCAGGACTCAAGTGGTACTCACCATTACATAGACTTTGAAAAGAAATTAAATCATCAAGTTGGGTTGAACCTGAATGAACCCCTTCTCAAATTCGTCGTTAAGTTCTACACCCCTGACCCTCTACAGCTGGAGGAAGAATTCACTCGCTATTTGTTCTCCCTTCAAATCCGAAAAGACTTGGCTACTGGACTACTTCAATGCAATGACAACACGGCCGCTCTAATGGCATCTTACCTTGTTCAAGGTATATCTTTACTCTAACCTAACCTTTGTATTGTAACACTAGATTGAGACTTGCCTTTACTTCTAGCGGAGTGTGGTGATTTCAACGAAGAAGACTATCCAAACGCAAGCTATTTGAATAAACACATGTTTGTCCCTAATCAAGACTTTGAAATTGAGAATCGAATCCGGGAAAATCACAAGAAACACATTGGACAGAGTCCAGCGGAAGCGGATCTACATTTACTGGAAGTTGCTCGGAGAACTGAATTCTATGGAATCAAATTACATCCTGCCAAGGTAAACTAGTGGTCAAACTTACTGGAAAATTGAAGAGAATTTAAACTTGAGTTATATTTGTACTTATGTCTCGGATATTCTTAGGATGAAGACGGCGTCGTGCTAAACCTCTCTGTAAGCCATATGGGCATCCTAATTTTTCAAGGAAATACAAAAATTAATATTTTCTCCTGGAGTAAAATACGGAAAATCAGCTTTAAAAGGAAACGCTTCCTGCTCAAACTTCATCCGGAGGGCTATGTAAGTCAGTTTTGCCTTTCTGTAGAGCATATTATGTTTATTCTTAAAGTCAAGTGTTCCATAATGCCTCTTATATAACATTTGTAATTAATTTAATGCTAAAAGGGAGGCAGTTCATCGAAAGAGGTATTAATTTGTGGATTTGATCCATATTTCTTTTTGCAAATGAGTCAGATTTGTTTGGAGCTACATTTAACTTTGAATTCAAACCTCAATAGGGCTACTACAAGGAAACTATCGATTTCAACTTCGAAGGACGAAATGAATGCAAGACATTTTGGAAGAGATGCGTGGAACATCATTCGTTTTTCCGATGCGACAAGGCTCCCCTCCCTTCCAGTTCATCGAGGTCCAAAGGTAAAGGTAATTTCAGCTTCCCTTAAGCCCAATCACCATTCAGATCAAATTATTTACAAACCTAAACTACACTTGGCCAGGTTTACTAAATTCGAGGGGTTCCTCCTTCCGATACTCCGGGCGGACACAAAAGCAAATGGTTTCCTTTGTAAGGGAAAATTTCATCAAACGAAGTGTAACGCCGACGAGTATGAAGAACGCGTCGCCCAGTTTCCAACAAAACGTGATCCCTTCTTCATTTCAACGGTAGGATTTTTATTGTTATTTTCTCCCGAACTCTTCAATTATTCACTGCTTCCATGAATTCCAGATCCTCGAGTTTCCGAAGCTCAAATAATGTGGAAGCAGCCCAATCAGGCGTATCGACCAGTTGTTCATCCCCTGCTATGATCATTTCGTCTAACGATCGTGTTATCGAGATTAATAGCATCAAACACGTAAGGGAAAACAGTTCGAAATGCTTTGCTGCGTAAAAAATGTACGGCCGCGCTGCCCTTGGGTGTCTGCCTAGAAACTTTTATTGTACTCTATAAATCCACGTACTAAAAAAATACACATTTAATGCAGTGCATTCATAATGCAAACTGGAAATTATTATGAATGTAATATATAACGCAATAATCATATCGAACTCATGAATTTTATTATCCATTTTCGCAGGATTCTGACTCTCAACCCGAAGACACGATTTCCCCCGGAACCTCCATAAATTCCAGTCCACAGCACAACGTGCCAATGTACTACCATCCCCACGAAGGGATGCACTTTCCACAGCACCAACAACAAGGTCAGATTTACAATTCAGCACAATCCATAACATCTTACACCTACGAAAATGAGTTTCCAATCACTACATACAAATCGAAAATGACTGGGGCCGCCGGGGATGACCCGGGTAGATCCAAATCTAAAAAGCGCTCAAAATCTCTAATCAATAAGAAAAGCACAGATACGTTGGCATCCTCGACGAAGGAATGTCATGACACGACTAGCCACGGAAGCTACGATCTCCTAGAATCCTCTAATCAATTTGAATTTAACGAATTTGTACCTTACCTCCTTCGCCGGCGCATTGACCTCGACCTCGAGCCGAATCACACAAAGCTCTACAAATCCAAATCATTCAGCAATACTATTAACAAAAAGAAAATTAAATTAGCTAAGTATTTGTCATACAATTCCATAGGCTACTATTACAGTTGGCAGGATGATACTTGTGATTTTGGAGATAGTTTTGATCGTGGGACCCCACTACCTGCGTTTGAATTTAGTCCGCGCGAAAGCCGTAGTCGTAAGGCAAAGGCTGTTGACCCTGTCGTATTAGGGGAGACGAGTAGCGCGAAATTTCGAGAGTCTGATACTGACAGGCGAAATGAGGCCCAAGAAATAGAGCCCAAGATTGAGGATGATGATGAGGTTTATGAGCTATCGGAGAAAATTTGTAAGGCGGGAGGGGTCAAATTTGATTTGTCGGATGGCAACGAAGAGGACGACGAGGATGACGTGGAAATGACGGAAGAAGTAAAGGCCCCAGAAGAAGATGACGAATTATCCTTTGAGGAAATCAAAGGGGAGGAATTGGACGAATTAACGGAGGAAGTGAAGGAGGATGAACCATATTCAAAATCCGATGAAATCAATGATAACGAGCTGGATAAATCCGACGATGAAAATGGAATCCCGGAGGAATTCCTGGAATCCCCACCTCCGGAAATTACCCCCAAACACGACTCACTGAGTAAAGTCCCAGATTTCGAATTCGCTTCCGTCCCTGGCGAATTCCTGGATGCTCCTGACTATGACTGCGAGGATGACTTTGTTGAGGATGGATCCAAATCCGATGAGATCTATGAGCAAGCTTCCTACAAATCGGATGATGTTGAGGATTTCCCGGGTGCAGAAGTTGAGCCGGAGATTCTGCCAGAGGGAAATCCGCAGCACTTGCTCCTTCGAGATGACACTTTTTGTCAAGATGAAATCACGGACGAGGAATTGGTTGACCCAGACATTTACCCTGAGGAGGTTCCACAGAATCAGATCCATCTGCCGGATGAAGTTATTTACGAAACGCTCAAAGTGGACATCAATGCGGATACCGAAAAAGTGTCACCGATCTCACCTGATGACGCCCATATTTATGATACCCTGGTCGCCACGGCTGTGGAACAGGTCCACCCCCAGGAATTCTCCGATGTGTCCCGGAAGGTAGTCACATTTAAAAAGGATGAAGTTATTCAAATACCGGAGGTTCAAAATCAAGCAGAACCAACACCTGCGCCTGCGCCGCTGAAACTTCTTGAGACGGCACTCGATGAAGCCTTCCTTGGAGATGAAATAGATTTTGATTCACCAGAAGAGGGTGCCGAAGCTGATGCTGAACCTGTGGTTGAACCCACACCCCCACCTCCAGTGGAGAAACCGGAAACCACACCTAGCAAAGTCCACAAACAAGTCATGTTTTTCATCGAAGATGACACGGACGACTCGGACACTGCGACAATGGAAAGTGAGCGAATTCGACTCGACGACTTCAACAAAATGAAGATCCTCCTCAGTCAATTGGAGAATTTGAAGGAAGTTCAAAAATCCGATGATTTTCCGCCACGTACAATCCTCCCGGAGATCCTGGAAGATGAGGACTCGATCGAAGTCACAGAGCCCGTGGTCACCACAAGAGAGCGTGTAATCCTGGATCCCTCACCAAAAGGCAGCGTTGACATAGAGGAAAAACCCATAGCAGTAGAGGCCCCTTCGAAAATCAATGAGCCCTTGCCCGGCAGTTCCAAATCTATCAAAAAATCCGCCAGCTGTGACAGTGACGAAGGGAGCGGATCCTTGCCCTTGGAACCCATCCCGGAAGGTCAGGAGCCAGAAGCACCCCTTAAAGTCCTCTACTTTGAAAATAAATGTCTTCCTGAACGGAGTTTCCCTACAAAACAGCAGCAGCTGGAAACACTTCTAGAAGAAGAATCCCCCAGAGATGACCAACCTCCACCACCGACCCCTGCCCATACTCTCGTCTTCATCCCAAATCCCCGTAAGTCCTCCACCCCCTCTCTTGACGAACTACCCCTGCCACCCACACCCCCATTTTACGAATTGGACGAAGAATTAGAGACTCCAAAATTCCCTGTACCACCATCAACTATTTTGGATTCCAATGCCCGTCGTTTCAGCTACAACAAATCCCGCAGCAGTACTGACTCCAGTGAGCAAAGGAAAAAACTCTCCCGAACATTTTCCATTGAATCGGATGATGTACCGGTCCTTCCGATTCGGACTAGTTCAAGTACGACGACGACAGGTACGAAATCCGGATCGGATCCAAATGTATCGGATTTGACCTACGAGTCTGACAACAGTTCCAGTGAGCATAGCCCGGACGTCGCAAATGTGACGACGAATCTTTTCATTAATTTTCCGAACTACAGGACCCTGAGTCGGATCAGTGAAAGAACCCATTCATCGGAGGAAGTGTCGGATGCGAGCGGCTCAAACTTTGCAAGATTGGCGGCGGGGGGAGCGGGCAGAGGAGCGAAGGGGGTTGGGATGGGTCATTTGGACACCGGAATGGATGACGACGATGTGTCGGGGCTCACGATCAACACTGTCCCACTGGTGACCCTTACGAGTGAATTGTGTGATAGCTCTGCGACCCTGAATGATTTTGATGAGATTGAGGAGGAGGTCAGGGAGGGTCACGTGGAGCTTCACAGAGCTTACCTGAATTTAAATGTTGTGAATGGGGAAATACAATTTGAGACGGATACTACGTAAGTAAAGTATGTAACGTACATGGTAATTGGACTGGATTTTAAACTGGGGTTAAAGTTAAGGGATTCGCCCTTTTAAAGGGTCTTTGGAATTTTGAACTTAATAGGGGTAGGAGTCAACTTAAAGGTCAGGTTAAGTATTTTTAGAAGGTAGGCGATGGAGGTCGAGGTCATGCTGCGCGCGGTGTGGGCACGGGCTTTGTGAAGGACTGGAAAAGTGACCAAGAAATTGGGCACAGTTTTGCATCTTAACTAATCGCAATTTGAATTTCTGTTTTAATTGAGCAAATTGTACACCGTGCACATGCACTGGAGATTTCATGCATTTATATGCATTGAAATTTAAAATTTCAATTCGAGTAACTCGTACGTATTATTCGCAGGCCAAAGCTTTGAAAAGCAAAATTACATTAAAAGATTGAGATTGGATTCTGAAATTACGAGACCAGAGGTCATTGACCCGATTGTTCCTGGGTTTAAAGAAATTGAATCAGTATTAAAGGTGATTTTCATCGGTGCGCAAAATCCTAGTCAAAAGCGCAATGGATTTCCTGGGTTGGAATCGCAGGAATGGATGTTCCTTGCGTCGCGTCGTCTGCGATTTCAATTTTATGTTCAGCAGACGCAAGGCACATTAGACTGGGTATGGTCGCGGTGGATATTTGAAGTAGATTTTAGTATTGCAATTAACCTTAACATTTAACCTATTAAGTAGAATTGGTTAACGCACATTGGACTGTATGGATTTCCTCTTTGAATTTAGAAATTTGATGGTTGTAACCGTAGTAAAAATAATTTATGCTCTTCTTAACTATATCTTCTATGTAGTTTACTACGTAACATCATGGGATTATGCCGCCAAAAACAACTGTAGAAACGGAAATATATATAAATCCTTCTGAGTCACCCTTCCCCCCTTTCCATTTAAAAATCAAACGAATCTTTAGGTAATTGACTTTGAAAATCTTTCCAAACCTCTCTCTGTTTTGAAGGGAGATTTCAGACTTTGAATTTTGAAATTCCCCCCAACCAATCAAAACATGACATTTGACAATTTTTTTGATTTTAAATAATACAAACTACAAGTTAAAGTTATGGAATAAGAGATCCCATAAATAAAATAACGTACGTAATACAAAAATGTGGATCATTTAATGGCTACGGCTCAAAAAATGCACGACACGAAAAATGAAAAGTTGAAAAAGTCTTTTGAGATGAAAAAGTTGAACCCTTGTTGTCTCTGAGGTCTGAAATCCCTCATTTCAAATTCTCTTGACTGGAATCGAGTGAAAATTAATATGTAAATATATATTTCTTATCTCTGTCTGGTTGTATGTACGTTCGACCCGGTACGTCTGCGTGCGTACGTGTACCTTGGCGTTGCACTGTCTAAAAAAACGAATTTAAATGTCCTGATGGTACCATTTGCAAATCAAATCAAATCTCATGCTACAATCTCTCAAAAATCACTTCGTTTCCAACATGTTGCAAATAAATAACATTGTCTGTTTTCTGAAACACTTCTAAACTTATGCTGCTTGAGTATTCATTTCGGATTTGGTAAGTTTCGGCGACCCGAGCGCCAACTTTTTCTTACAAAATATTTATTCCGTTTTATTTTGAAGTATGCATGCATTCGGCATGTTGTTTGTTAAAAAAATCAAAATTAAGTTTGATCCTAGTCTACATACTTGCGGATTTACAAAGCACGCGCACCCGCCTGATCATGTACTTATTTTAAGTTATTTTGTAATTGTTGTTAAAATCCTCTAATTTTCTCGACGCGTCAACTAATTTTGATTTATTCTTTTCCAAACAGATCCGGATTGGTTTTATTATTTATCCCGTGAATCCCTTTACACACAAATCACATTTGCCCAAGACATGAGCCTTATTCTTGAAACGTACCGTGAGCGTCAAGATGGTGGAAGTGGCTCCACTCGCCTCGATGTGGAAACCTCGTCAAGGGACGGGGCCCGTACTCCCACCTGTGTTGAATATGCAAATTTACCAAAGCCGGAAACGGAAGCGGAAATGACAAAATTAGTAAGCATAATGAAGACACAGTCCTGGAACCTCCTCAAGCAAATCCAATTACAAATCCTGGAGATTCGGAAGGAGCGCTGGGAATTCAAACACGGATGCAACTGTATTAATTTAATTATTAAACATTTTATGGACTATCAACAAGTTTACAAAAACTACATTACGAGTTGCCTTCGGTTTGAAGTGGAGGAGAGTTCGAATTATTATTTACCCATTGCCAATATAAGGCTGAAGCCGCTGTACAGGGTTACTTATATATTTGAAGAATTTATCGGAGGTAATTAAACAATTAAATAAAACACGAATTACATAGCTGGGATAAATCTAATCAAAAATATTATTCTTATCATTTTTCAGTTCTTAATCTCAACGTCTCATGCAAGACTACCTCGCCAGTGAACAAGTCCAATAATATTCAAATAAGTAACTTAGTTAACAAATTAACAAACGCGATTAAACCCCTTTACAATGAATCTGTCCGGCATTTGAGCCATTTTGAAAATAAGTCAAAATACATTGAATTGCGGAGGGAGTTGAACGGATTTGACAATTACATTTTATCCAATCCCGTCCTTTCCACAAATTCTCCACCCGGGACGCCGTCCATTTCGAATTCAAATGTCCCGCCTTCACCGGTCGCTTCACCTGGTCCATTCATCATGCAAGGAATGCTACTCAAGTTGAATAATACAAATCTACTTCAGAATCGAATATTCTTTCTGGTTAGTTTTTTTAAGGTGTTGAATTCGCATGTAATATATTACAAAAGTTGTGTATTAACAGTTCCGAGATGTCCTGATATATGCGTCCAGGATAAGCTCCGCTGCTGGATTCCGAATCCATGGATTCCTTGAACTGTATGACTGTCAATTAATAGCAAATTTTAGTGATGAGGATGAAGGGATCATCGAGGGTGCGACCCTTCCGGTCAAGCACGACAATTTTGAACTCAGTAAATCTAATGGGTTTAAAATTGTTACGAAGAGTGATAAACTGGTCGTTCTCTATGCTTTGTCAAAGGAGGTGAGTTTTTTTGCAATATGAAATTAATGTCATGCAAATGCATTGCAATTTCAAGGCTAATGTATGCTTTTATTTGTGTCCAGGACAAGGAGAAATGGTTGGCAGAGCTGAATGCTGCCCTACTCACAGCCAGAGAGGTGAATATGGACCAAGTGAATTCCGAACTCATTGCAAGTATTGGGAATTCAATAGGAAAACCAGATGACAGCAAAAGTCAAGAATCCAATAATAATAATAAAATTAATTATAATCATCGAACGAATTCCCTCACCCATGTTACATGGCATAGGAATGTTACGATTACCCACAAACAGCATTGTCAAGCGATGAAGGTAGTTGACAATTCAATATAATTAGGTACATGTGTGAAATTATTGATGTTTCTAATATTTTCATTTTGTTGCAGTATAATCTATCTGGCTATTTGCTGAGGAAATACAAGAATACCGCTGGATGGCAAAGACTGTTCATTGTTTTTACGAATATCACCCTCTACTTTTTTAAACTGCATGAGGCAAGTTGCTACTTTTGTAACCTTGAATTTGAAGTGAAGTTATGTTTTTGAAAACTAATATTTCTCATAGGATACATCCCCAATTGCAAGTCTTCCACTCCTTGGATACAGAATTGAAATCCCATCAGCAGATTCTAATGAGGAGGACTCAACAATCGCCACCAAAGACAACGTATTTAAAATAATTTTCAGAACTCATGCGTACTATTTTCGGGCCGAGTCCTCATTCACATTTAAAAGGTACGACAAACCGAATCCGCATTTTGAATAGATAATACACATTTATTTTACTTGCACACAACTTTCATGCTTGAACTAATAGTATTATTTGGCATTTCTGTATTGCAGATGGATTAACACAGTGGAGCGAGCTATTTCTGTTGGAAGAAAATAATTGCTAGTTCATGTTTCCTTTTTAAAGCGTTTTTACACGACTTCTGATTCACCGACTGAAACTTATCAAACTTGGGTGTTAGTTAACCTGGTTGATTGATACTTTTAACCACGGCTCGGGGTGCTTGAGCCGCGCCTCAAATTACAGAGCTGAAAATTTTAAATTGTTGATATGTTTTATTCTAATTTTTAAATAAACTTCTGGTTGGATGTGCTTAGCGGCGCAACTAACCTGGAAGCTCGTGCGAATGCCCAAGTGCTTCATAGTTTATTAAATGGGATTGGCTTGTTTTCTTTTTGGCGTGTAAATTTAATGCATTCATGCATAGGAATAAGCGGCTAGTTGTGAACGACCAGATAGAAACGCAATCATGTTTTGAATTCTTGACACGTTCATTTTCGGAGAGCAATGAAAATAAATTATTTCGTCAATAAATACGGAACTGGCGAATTTGATAAATAAAAAATAGAAATGTTGATAAGGAATTGAGTATTGAACTTGTTTTGAAATAGCTGAAATCGAACTTCAAGAAAATAGTGAAATAATTCAAATATTATGCCTCAAAGTCGAATCCAGCTTTTTTAATAAAACAAAATAAACTTCGTGAAACATTAGTTAAGTTTCTAAATTGCCCAAATCTTTTGAATTAATACATTAGCAATAAATTAATCAACGTGTCAATAACGACTTTGCTTAGAAGCGTGAGATAGCCCGCCTGAGTTACTTCATACGGTCCAATTTTCCAAACCAACCTTTGACAGGATTTACAAAATAGTTGATAAACTTTCTTCTCGTTCTCACTATCATCAAAGTTTTTGAATGTGGATGTGGATAGCTCCGAATTCCTCGCAATTTCGCTCATCAATTCGGCGAACAAGCTACCGAGTTTAATACTCACAACTACAATAAGGCACGACCATCCCAATACCAGTGCACTTTGTGATGTCGTACTGAACATTCTTACTGTTACATAAAGAGATACTATGCCTAGAACCACACTTGCTATAAACATCGACGGAAATGCCCAATTTGACAACTCCACTACACGAGAATGGAGCAGGCTTTGTGCACGGAACAGAGCCTGAAATTCGGGTTTTCTAATAAGGGTCTGGTGGTCCAAGAGTTTAAATTGATGAAGCCAGGACGACTCCAAATTCATGTAATTTAAAAATGCTAAACCAAATATGAAAAACGTGCATCCATTGATAAAAGTGATGAAGGCAATATTTAGAGCACCGATCTGATTCCCAACTCCACCGGGCACAAAATGTAGGATCCAAAAAACCACTTTTAATACCACTTTTTCCCGAGATTCAAGTATGGCTAATACAGCCCATCCGGCAGCCACGGGAAAGAATACAATCATTGTGACCAGAAAGATCTTGAGTCCCTTATCTAAGTTTGTATTAGGTTCGTGGGTGCCGAAGAAATTAGCTATAAATAAAAAAACCACAATTCAAATATTCAAAATTAACTTTAACAAATTAACTTAAATTAACAGAAAGTATGCATTACACATACAGATAGTTTTGTCCATGATGAGGATTGTGTTTGTGATATCCTCCAGCGCTTCATACTTAACCAGCAAAGCAATTTGTCCAATAACATTTAG
Organism: Orthonychiurus folsomi; assembly: GCA_036851895.1. Taxonomy (NCBI): domain Eukaryota; kingdom Metazoa; phylum Arthropoda; class Collembola; order Poduromorpha; family Onychiuridae; genus Orthonychiurus; species Orthonychiurus folsomi. The sequence goes on from JAAXYW010000300.1 coordinate 21,363, forward strand.
AGCAATGACTGAAATTCCGCAAATTCCTAACAGAACTTGTGTGCCATTAAGGCTTGGCAGCATGATACCAATACAAGCCACTACGAAGAGATTTTCAAATATGTACGAGGATAACACAAACTTCCAATTAAATCTTTGCCAAAGAAGGGAAGATGAAGCCTTGGGACCTCTCCGTGCAAGCTTCGTATTTTTTCTATTCCATTCCCAAGGTAAAATGTTTAAAAAGCGGGAAATGCTAATCGTCAACTCAAAAAGATTCAAAACTTCACTGGAAATCATTGCATCAGCATATGTAATATACGCTGAGCTGAGCAGGGCAACTGAACTAAGACTGAATAAAAGTGTTTAATACTACTTGGCTTCACTCTCAATTGCAATGCCAGCGGGAGAATTCTGAGAAATTCATAATCAATTATTAATAAATTTAATATTATGTTTTGCATTCGCGAATTCTCTTCCGTTGTTTTTAATTATCGGTAGTAAATTATTACTAGTATAATTAATCACTTTCAACAAGCCTGCTGAACTACCTATAAACTGAAGGGTTAGAAAGATATCAAATAGCGCCTGTCTACTGACGATTTAGATTGGCAGAATATCAAAAGAGAGAATATAACAATGCCTATTATACGCGTCCGCTATGCTAGCATAGCGGCCGCGCTCCCGCTCTAATAAAAATATCATTTCTTGGAAATACAGTGAAGGGGACGCGTGATGACGTGAATTGTTAAAGGAGCCGCTAAATCATTAAACAATTGTGGATCAGTACATAATTAATGACGTTACTAACTGTGTTGCAGCGAAGAGAAACTTGAAGGAATGCCAGGAATGGAGTAAACAGGAAGGAATTGCAAAATTAATAATTCAGAACACTCCAGTTTTTAGCACCGCATTGGCATTAGCAAACGCTAAAATCTCATGCGCTTTAATTAAGCGTAGTTTTGTCAAATTCCAAAGTTGACGTTATTATCGTCATTTTATTAAAATAGTTACTGCTGGGCATACATGCGATTTAGTACTGTGACAATGCAATGCAATGGAAGGGACAAGATTCCGCTCAATATTTGCTACAGTCACAGTCAAATTACAATTTTTGAGCATAATACAGATTTTGTTCACGAGAATCCCAATTAAGTTCACCAGCAGGTTCCCTTCAATCGTTGCGGAATTCACTTATGTCGTAATGGACGGGACCAGGTGGAGCATCCCCGTAAATAAATATTTGAGATAAAATGGCCAGATCCAAGCACAATTGGAAAACGACGCATAGCACAAACGCAAGTGGGACATCCCTGACAATGTAGTACGTCAATTTGTACATGTCGCCAGCTGCCCAAAGGCAAACCATTGCTTTGCTGTAATAAAAAATTACATTGGGGTTAACTTCGTTGAAAAATACATGGAACATTCCTTCGATGAATTACTTCAAGCCGGAAGTAGAGTGTGCTCGCCAATTTTTTAAAAACTGCGGAAGAGCCAAACCGGCTTCAACAATGAGGGCTAAAAATGAGATGATATGAAGCACTCCGGAAATCCAACCAAATACAAAGACAACGAAAACGAGGAATATGAGGAACACAAATGTGGCTTGGATGTAGGACAACAGGTTCGTCCATGCCCAAAAGTATTTGAAGTCAAAATCTGCAGGAAAATAAACGTTTAATCAGAAAAACTCCAACAATGTCAAAAATATTGCTAGTACAGTACATGTTGTGCGAACCCAAAAAATTCCTTTCTGTTTGTAATAAACTCCTTCTCACACGAGTACAAAGCTCAATCATGGAAAACATCACGATGATCATAACGATACTTTGGAGAAAAATGGCAATGTCGTAGCCCGGCCCAAACCTGAAATCATAAAATCAAATTCTTTGACTGTTTAGCTTCCAGAAATTATGAAATTTGTTGTGACATTTACCAGTAAGCCACTCTCAGTGAACACGCAGTCACGATCGCAAGGCAAACATAAGGTGAAAATCCAGAAGCATTATTGGTCCGCGTTATCTCAATATATTGTGGGACGTAAGGAATGGCGCCGCCAAATATTAGCAAGAGTTGTGAGACCCTTAATCCAATTGTAGCCATCACTGAGTTTCCCGTCCCCGCAGCAGCTTTTTGGATTTCCTGAGTTTGAAGGTCTTTAAACTGTGTGAATGCATACATGGTCAGAATAAAATTTAGAATTTTAAAGGAGATTTTTCGCAGTGGAATATTTCCTCACCAACTCACCTCATTGCTTACCTGAGGATCTTTGTCGGGGTCCATTACAATTCAGGATACAGCAAATAATATATCTAATGCATCAAAGTGATTTTGCTTACAACACAACTATTACTGTTGTGTACTATTGCTATTGGACTATTTACTAGAACAGAAAAATACAAAAAAAACTGGCCGAAATCAATTTCAAAAACCAATTGCATATAAAGTTTTGCTTGTTTGTTGGGAAAGTTCACAAAACCCTTCCCATGTTGTTCCTGACAACTTAGAACACAAAGCATGTGTTTTCAACTCTGGTCATCAAATTTTTATTGTCAAAATCGAAAGTTTCGTTTGGATAATCTTCTCCGTGGATTTGACATCCCACCGCCATCTACCAATTCACCATTTGCGAGTACATGGCTTGTACAGGTTCGCTCATCACAGCTCAGGAGGGAACGTCGCGGTTTATTTTTCGTTGTAGTATCGTGCCAGCCCAGCCCCGCTACTGCGATTCAGCAATCTGAGTAGGAAATCATCGTTCAAACCTCCAAAGTGGACGGTAACGGTTTTCGGGCCTCCCCCTCCAGTTTTGACCTCTTCCATCATTGTCTGTTGTTCGAATTATTTATGGGTCCGCCAAAGCCGCGCCGAGTTGGTCGCCCTGTCAAACGTCAAAGCCAATCCTCATTGTTACTTGAGGTAAGTATGATTGGGATTAGAATTAATTGTATTGATTTATTTGATTTGCAATTTAGTTTCAAGTTCAAAATTGATTACTGGGTATATTTGGTCATATTGCAATGATGCATATTTGCATTTCAGGCAAATGCAAGGACGACAAGGAGAATGGCCGGCGCCTCTAAGCAGGCCCCTGCCACCCTAGGGAATGGGGCTTCAGGAAATCAAACTTACAAATTCAAACTACGCTACGAGGGCTTGGGACCGGCTTTAAATGTGAATAATTATTGACTTTAGAGCAAGCAAACCATTAATTATGGATGCTTGACAAAATCAAATCAAAATTTTAAGGATAAATTCTAAACTTATTGGAGCTTGATGTATGTATGTTGTGAGGTGCAGGGTTTCCCCTTGCTGCGAAAGCCACTGCCGAAGCATACCGGGCCCATTGCAGTCTACAACCAGAACACGTTTGGCTGATTGCATTTCAATCCTGTGCTTGATACTCTGGATGTATTTAAATTTCAGGAAAGTCAATCCAGCGATGATTCAGCAGTTGAATTAGTGACTTCAACTCCAAAATCTACCAAAAGGGTCAGACGTCATCAGAAGATGACTGGAACGGATTCCGAGAATTCCGGTCAATCTGTAAATATGGATTTGGAACCCGCCCAGGTCGTCAATGATGTGATGGAAAATCTGTTAAATCTTTCCAATGCAACTGGAACCAATACGCTGGGCAGCTTACCAGATCAGCGCAGATATCTCGGGAAATCTGGTTACTCGTATTCATCATACACACCAGCTTATAAATACTGGGCAAAGGTTTGATAAATGCTGCATTTATTTTTATAAGTTTTCAAGATTTCCTTCAAATTCTCCAAATTACAGGAACTACCATCACCTATGGTGAAATTGACTTTGGCGAATGATGTGCTGATGCCATCCTCAGTGGTACTCCGAAAAGATTCCGTGGCTGAGAGCTTGGTACAGAAAACCAAACCGAAATCTACCAATTTTTCTACTCCCGAATTGGCACAGAAGGGACGTAACAGCAGCAGCAGCGCCTGCGCAGGGGCCGTGGAGCCGACAGGCACAATTGTGCCAAAAGACACCACCGAAGCGAACCTCAAATCCGGGATTATGCAATTTTTGGAGAATAAGATTTCCAATGAAAATGTGTGTTAAGTCCGTTTTGAATATTCTTTAATTTTCATGGCAGTTTCATTCATATTTCGGGTTACAAATTTTATGAGTTATTAAATAAATGTTTGCCTTTTTCCGGTTAGATGCTGCGCGTAAGGAATGAACTTCTTGACCTCAAGAAAAAAGATGACTACTTCCAGCTTACAGCTGTTTCTCCACTTGCAGCCGGACTTTTGGAACAAATGTTTTGTAAGCCCTCTGAGTTGAGCCCATTGAAGTAGAGCTGGTTTTTTCTCAAAACTGCACATCAGTTATGTGCGTAATTTTGTATGTAATTTCAATTTGACAAGTGCTCTTGATGTGTATTAACGTAACTCAGTAATTTGTTAAAATGTAGCCTTGATCATCAGCGCTGCTGATCGACGTTAAATGTCGGCAATTAAACGAGAAATAAATTCAGAGTCTAAATTTGATCTTTGATTTGTGGAAATTCATTTCGCATTGTGTGCTAGATCAATTGAGTTGCATTTATTTAAAATTTTGATAATCCAATTGCTTTGCAAAATAAAATGTAGACTGTTCTAGAAAAGACTTTGGTATTCCACCCCAGGATTTAGTGCAACTGTACTGGGTACATATGTCAGAAAGGCATCAACAAATCTGTTTCGTAAGGGTCCGCAGGGGACTCGTTCTGGATCCAATCGCTTCCACAATTCTCTTCGATACTCTGCCTAAATAATGTCTGCAAAGTCAAAGTCCTTCTTCAATTCCAATTTGAAAGAAAAACTAACCCTTTTTTCACAAAGTGCCTCCCATTCCTCCAGGTTTCTGATCTCACTCTCTTCCCGCAAATCACGTGCTTCTGAGACCAAAAGTCCACTCGGAAGTTTTGCAGTGTCCAACTTGTACTTGTGCGACTTGGATAATTTGAACAGTTTATTTGATTCAGATCTAATCCAACCGGAAGCATCCGATTTTTCTGAACCAAAAAATGTGTTTTAATTTTTAATGTACATACAAAAAAAGTGAATCAAATTAGCGTCAAGTATTATTACGTGGGTAATTCATAAAGTTTCCGGCCAACTCAACAATTTCATCCTCCATTTGGAGTACATCTCCTAACCCTGGGCTTATTATGGCGTCCAAGTCCGGCAGGTATGCCACACACATTCCTTCATCTCCGATACAGCGAAGAGTGCGCTATTGGCTAATTTCAATTAGAATTGGGTCAAAGTTAAACGTAATGTTCAATTCTTTACCCGAATCCTGCTCTGATTTTCCGTAAATAGAATCAGACGATTTGGATCATCAGGTTTGGGTGGGTGGATTGTCAAATGGATATTTTGCCTCTGTAAAGAATTCGGAAATTGGTAAGAAATCGTGTAGGATTCGGACAAGACACATGCAATGTCTGTATTCAAGAGTTGCTTTGCAAGTAATTGAATCCCACTACTAAAATATACACTAAACTGTTATTCTGTCAAAATGGCGAACTGGTTCCCACGGATTGGGCTGATGATAAATGATTTTTGTATTCACAAGTGTCCTGTTTGCTAGATACGGTGAGAGTTTGGGTACAACGGGTTTGATTCTGTCCCATGCCGCGAGTTGCTTGTCTGCAAAAAAAAATTTGTCATTCCACATAACCAAGCCCAGTACTAACCATACGCATATTAAAAGTTAATAACAATTTATTACTGTTGACCCTAGTTTTTTCTTGACCCAACCCGCTGGATTTGATGTCTCGCAGTTTTCGACTGAAGGAGGACACAGGAATAGTCTGGCTTTTGTAAATCTCCTTGAATCTTCTTACCAATGGATACATGTCGATGAAGAATAGGGCGGAGTACAGGAATTGTTCTCGCGGTGAGTAGCCACTTGAATACGTTTTATTTGGCCCTGACAAATTATATTGTATTTTTGAAGCAAGTTTAAGTATCTGCTAACAAACCACGAAATTACCTTGTATCGTTGGTTTTCTAACTCGCTGTTGCATTTGATCCTGCTCTTTATCTTGGCCAGATGCAACGGGTGGCTTAGTAATCTTGCCAAGATACACATAATCCTTCATACTTCTTCTGGGGGCTCCGGCTGCAGTCTCTAACCCATCTTTACTCAAACTACTTCCACTCCTATTCTTAGCATCATAATCGGCTATTACTTCTTGAAGTAAATATTCCAGGTCGTCATTTGCACATTTACGATTTTTTTGGGCATCTATTTAAATGAATTGCAAAAAAAATGTGAGGCGTTGCGTTGCGTTGAAGTGGAGCACTGAAACCAACATGATGAGTTGGATTCATTTTCTGACCTGCGGCGATCACATGTTTTTTTTCGGCCACGGCTGGATTTGCTAAAGCAAACAAGAAATGACTAAATGAATATTTGGAATTTTGTGTGAGTGGGATCCGTCGAAGGATTTCACAGATTTCACCCGCCGTAATTCTGAGATGCATTTCCGTATTCAAAATGTGGAGGAGAGCTTCAAGTTCTTCGAATGGATGGAGTGGGTCTTTCACGTTTTCAACAACATGTCGGATTTTACGAATATACGCGAACTGTTATATTGTAAATTGATAATCATTCAAATTAATCCATGTCCACTGTTCTTTCGTTCAAATGTCAAATTATAAGTCAATATTGATCTATTTTTATCATTTTATAATGCTAGAGGTCATACGTATTCCTCTGGAATTTCAACTAGCCAACCCGGGGGTTTGGTGACTCCTTTCCCAATTGTCAATACCTGAGTGCCTTGCTTCCCAAGATTTACCCTTGTTTGTTCAACTAGTTAATAATTATTATTCATTTGAATTATTCCCATTCTCGTAAAATTTATTGGATTGTGTGGTCTACTGTTTTTTAAACTGAATTCTTCGGCTGCCTCCTTCTCAAATGGAAGAACAATCAAATCAGGGGGTGGATGTTTGGGGTAGAATACTTCTGTCGGCCACAGTCCACGCCATTCGTTCGTCACATCATTTTCTATGTGGGATTCAGCCACAGTTGCTGTTGATGTTGTCAATTGTTGTTCACTGGGATGTTCAATATCTTCGGTGGGTGAGCTTTTAACGCCATTACAATTCTGTTTAAAAATTAGAATGTATCGCTTTACTTGTCTTATGGTGAACGTTATTGTATTAGGTATTGCTGGAAGTAACACTTGGTTTACATCAATATATTTGAAATCCTTGTATAGAATCCTTTGGATTTTGTTTAATTTCTGTAGTGATTCAGGACCCAGAACCCTGGGCTTCGGCGGAGATCCGAGGGCAGGTTTATCCATTGAAAATTTTAAATTTCAAATTACATGATAAAAATTTATACAAAAAATTTAGAAAAGTGCATGTCTAATCTAAACTTACTGGGTACAGATCAAGCAATCAAGTTTAATGTTGGGTTTATTGCCTATTTATGCTCATAGTAAAATGAATGATGTCGGCAGTCGTCATGCAGATCTAGAAATTGAGACCCAAAGCGTTTTGGTTTGAAGAAAACGACAATGGACACTACTTCGATTTTAGTTTCAAATTTTATTCAATTTCTTGGCAAAGGAGAGGAGCGCTTTAAAGATAACTTCACTACTATTTAAATACATACGAGTCTCAGAATTACATGATAATTTTGCTGTGCAATGATCGATAAATACTAAACCCAGTCTAATGTAAATAGCTTATTGAGTTGAGTGCTAATATACGGTAAGTTAAAAGTTAGCGTGATATCTCAAATCTAAATGTTTACATCAATAGTTCCTAATTGGAGTTTGTAGTTTTCAAGAACAACAGAGGCATAAATTGGTAATTCACCATTTAATAATTTTTAAGCTAAAATCTTAAAGTTAAAAATTCCAAGGGATGACGACTGGCGATTTGATGTGATGAACACTTGGCAGCATGTGGAATTTGGCTATGATTTGGCTGATTGTCATTGCCATTACATTGGAGCATCTGATTTTTCATCACATCTTATAGTATTGGACCGTAACCAAATCCGAAGCCGCAGTTTGGGCATGTCTGAATTTGCCTGTAACAACTCGGCATACAAAGCGGAATCCAAAAAAGGGGAAAACTGCAAGAAGAAATAAACGTTTTAAAACGAGTCGAAGAGTCTGTGTATTTTGCGAAATCTTACCAAATTAGTGCAATTATAATCATGGCCAGAATAGCTTCCCCAGTGAGTGTACTTCGGACCATTGGTGGACCATTGTAGCCACATGCCGGACACACACCTGTTTCAATTGCAAATGATTCAGTTTTTGTGTTAAATTTAAATTTTCATAAATAGTACCTGGTATCATTGGTGGTCCTTGCATATAGACTACGTTTTGAGGCGGATATGTATATCCAGGTGTCGGTGGATGTCCTTGAGGCGGTGGCTGTGGATTTGCAGGTGGCTGTGGATTTGCAGGTGGCTGTGGATTTGCAGGTGGCGGTGGGTTTGCAGGTGGAGGTGGGTTTGCAGGTGGCTGTGAATTTGCAGGTGGGGGTGGGTTTGCAGGTGGAGAAGTCATTTTGTTGAGTTGAAATTTACTTGATCAAAATTGCTAATAAAGTTTTAAACTTCAAAAATCATTACAACTCAGTGCAAGTGCAACCATAAACTACGGCAAAGTGAAATTCACCACAAAACCCAACAACATAAACACGGCATCAACATTAATTTTTTGGAGTTCTGCATCAGCTAATTGTTGAAAGCACTGGGCTGAGTTATTGCATCCCCGGGCAACTAAAACAAAGGATTGGCATTTTTAGCATGCATTATGCGCAACTAAAGTGCTTGGTTTGATTTAAATTCATGGCCAAACAAAATATTACAGTTCAACCAATTTGGAGGTGGGACGATGCATAATGGTATCTAGAACAGTGAAAGCCGCAAGTTAAAGCACAATTTTAAGTCGACTCATTAACGCACCAACATAATTATATTTAAAGACTGTAAGCAAAATGAATGGTGTTCTTCGGGAAATCGCGTATTGACTAACGAGCTGTGCCAAATTACTAGTCATTGCCACACATCTGGCGCAAAACTGTTCCGATTATATTTAATTGATAACTTAACTAGGAATTAAAATTAATAAAATATCTGGGAATCCAAAACATTGTGTCGGTTAATCTTTACAAAATGCTAGCCCCTGAATACCGATAATATGGGCTAAATTTATTGTTCTAGCTTAACATTTAGGAGTAAAGTACAAATAGGAGATGCTATGATCGGCACGGTGCATTGAATACTTGACAGCATGTGAAATTTGGCGAGGATTTAGATCTAGGTTGATTGGATTACTGCATTGCATGGAAGCATCTCATTTTTCATCACATCTTATAGTATTGGACCGTAACCAAATCCGAAACCACAGTTTGGGCAAGTGCGGACTTGCCTGTAGCAACTGGGCATGCAAAGCGGGATCCAGAACAGGGGAAAACTAGAAGGAAGCATTTAGAAAACACATTTTAAAGTCGTGGGGCACATTTACTTGTAGGCATTTTGCAAAATCTTACAAAACGATTAGAATAATAACCATAGCCAGGATGCCGTCCTGAGTGAGTCTACTATGGACCATCGGTGGACCATTGTAGCCACATACCGGACACACACCTGTTTCAATTATAATTTGATTTAGTTGTTATACGTATCTAAAAAAAACTAATTTCCAGTTTTGTAGTACCTGGTGGTGGTCCTTGCACATATGCTACGTTATGAGGTGGAGGTGCATACCCAGGTGGGGGTTGATTTGCTGGTGGATGTGCATATCCAGGTGGGGGTTGATTTGCTGGTGGACGAGACATTTTACTGATTTTTGAAAATATATGTGATTTTGTTTATAAAATTTCTAGGTTGAAATAATTACAACTTAACTTATCCAAATTAACGTTGTTCTAAAAACTCACAACAGCGACGAAACAGCGGAACATTTTCAGCATAAGCATGTTTATAAAAAGTTTACGCTTTCGCATACCCGGGCAACCCAGATAATAGAATAACACTCATCGGTTTCAGTATCAGTTTGTAATACAAAATTAGTTTGTTTCATTGTTAAATTCAGCATTAGATTATTAGTTGTACAATTAACCCACCACACACGCTTTAGCATGTGGCACATATGTATTGCGATCGTTTTGTCTGTCCGTCCGTCTGTCTGTCTGCCCAGAAGCCTATTACAATTTATATATTAAAAGAATTTATATCCTGAAGTTGCACCCCAAGGCGCTGATCCACAATAAGAATACAACATTTTGTTTAGCCTATTCGAAATCCTCCACCGGGGAAAAAGTACGTACGTTGTCCTTGCAACTGTCTACTTATCTGCCGATCCTCCAGTCAGCGAATTGCTTGTCCCAGGCCAAACTGCAAAAGAATAATCATTTTGAGAGACTACATTGTAATAGCATTCTTTTATTCAATTTCGTGCTCAAAAAATTTTTTATTTTAAATTAAGAAGCAATGGCGGCTTAATGCTAGTAAAACATTAAAAGTAGCAAATGGCCCGTTTTCCTGCTTACAAACTTGCTGAAATAAATTTCGAGGGTAATTTATGTGGTTGAAAATGAAATTGCTAACATTTTGCTTTATGATCTTTGCTAAACGTTTTTTACATATTGTACTCACTCTCAAGGGCAAACCATCACACAAATCCAGGCTAAATTACTAATCAAACTCAAAAATTATGATAAATATAATGTACGTCCAGTTGATAAATTGAAGTTGGAGATGCATTCAATGGCAGAAGAGGCACGACGCAATGAAGACTGGAAGAGCATGTGTAATTGGCCGGCGAGAAGTTGTATTTCCACGAATCACCGCTTCCCATCATAATATCATTGCACCAAAATGGAAACCACAGTTCGGACATGATCGATGTTGCACGTAACAACTCGGTATACAAAGCGGAATCAAGAAAAGAGGAAGGCTAAAACAAAGGTAGAGAAAGCCTATTATTCCATTATGATTACCAATATTTATTACAAAGTCGATCTCGTACCAGAGAAATAAACAGAATAGTGCAAGGATAAGGACCCACGTCCAGCCTTCCGAAGAGAGGACAGTGTTCGTCATTGGTGGACCCGCATAACCGCACACTGGGCACCGAACTGCTCAGTTGCAAACATACAAGCTTTCAAAATTGGTTGATTATTGCTCTCAAATCGAATGTGCTTTTTTTTAATTGTACCGCCGCCAGCCACTTGGACAACTTGGACTTGTTGAGCTGGTGGAGGTGGAGGTCTAGATGGACGATTCTTATTTTTCTTTGCCATTTTGAATCCAACTAGCTGAGTTACCGATTATGAAAACAAAGAACGGCGAAGCTATTTCATTCACATGGATTGTGAACTGTGGATTGGGCATGAGATACAAACTTGACAGAAAGGGAATGCAAGCTCTAAAATAAAACTTTTTCAAGCTTTTTCATCTCTCTGGGCAACCTTCCCTCGTCACGTGACCTCGATATCGCTCAGACATATTTCAATAATTTGTAACTAAAATTTCACTCAAGTCATGTGTCATGGTCCACATTTAACTTAACACCCGAATTGTTATAAATTAAATAAAAATTCTCGAATCGAATTGAAAAACCGGATGTTTACTGTGCGCCATGGATGAAATATCCAGCATTAAGAAAACCACTCTTTTCACTAGATTTTGTTTTAATATACCGTCCTTAAAACGAGCTTGAACAATGTATTTAAAAAACCAAAGCTAAGAAACCAACCGATATTCGGTAAAGCTAAGCGCTACAATTTTTAACTCAATAATGCGATGGAACAATGCCATTCAGAAAAGTCGTAAACAACTTAACAAACCCAGCAGGTACCATGAGCTCTGGTCTGAGTATCTAGCTATAATATTACTACAATTTAATTTTTATGCAACCAACATGGAAATTTGCATACAAATAATTTAAACATGCACTGAATTTCTTTTACTCATTGGCAGCTTGGCACAGCACGGGGAAGTGCAGTGCAGGCGCGAGCGGATAATACAAACCGACTATTTCTCCGACTTGCCGTTTGTAAAAGTTTTGACTGAAATTCAACGTACACGTACGAAATTTCCAATTCATTCCCACCATCATATTACAGTTATAATCCGAACTAATTGTTGTTGAAGTTTTTTAAGCTCCCTGCAGAACCAGTGCAATTTTTTAAGACACCTCGGACTTGTGCCGCTAAATTAAAGTTAATTGATTGGACTGGCTGTTCGGTGTGGTCACATTCATTGACCGAAAGTTCACGACACGACGTGCAATGATATCGTTGACGAATTATTCAAGTTCCTCAGCCTCCGGCTCAGGTTCAAGTGAAGAGGAAGATGAGGAACGGGTCAAAGGTCAGGATGAGGAAGAATTGCCAGACCATTTAAAACCCCTGCCATCAACTTCCACCTCTTCCTCTGCTGCAGCCTCCATGCAGATTGTGGCGGCCCCAGAAGTCAATGAGACTGTAAGTCTATTCAGACAAAGTTTTGAATTAATATTAGGATTTTTGATTCTTGCTCAATATGCTCTACTCTAACTTGTTTGCTTTTAGAAACTGATGAATCCGTTGAGGCTGATTGACCCGAAGACGAAGGAACTCACATTTAATCCAAAATACGAAGAATTATTTGCCCCTGTTATGGGCCCGTCAAACCCATTCAAGACCAGTCAGCAAAAGGCTCACAAGAATATGCTTTCCGGTTTCATCGAGAAAGCCCATGTCAATGAGTTTCAATTTGAAAACCAGAGAAGGACTTTCACAAGTTATGGTACGTAAATGCCCTACTTAAAATATTTATTAATATCTATTAAAGTCAAAATTCAACTAAGGGCGGTGTTACGTTTTGCTTCACTTCAGGATATGCTGTAGACCCATCTGTGGTGGATGCTGTCAGCGCTGGACCGTCCACCTCTACCAAAATTGTTGGAGTTGCACCATCCGACAAAGAAGCCGAACTGAAGACTGTTTTTGAAACAATTCAGAAGAGACCTAAGGACAAACGAAAACGTGAAAAGAATGATGACCCCAGTGACCTGGAAGGGTTTCTTGGACCGTGGGGAGGATTTGAAAATGAAATGAAGATAGCGAAACCCACTGAAGTAAGTTAACTAAAAATAAAAACAATTAGTGCGTCTTCCTGAAGTCAAAGCTCTTCTAATTTAAGATTAATGTTTCTTTCCAATGTAGGAAGAGACGGCGGAATTGGAAAATATTCTCTCCAAAAGAACAAAGCGCAGGAAGGGAAAGAACGTAGACGAGAAGCCGATCGAAGAGAAGAGTATTTTACACATCAAGGATCCAGTGGATTACCAAGGCCGTTCATTCATGCACCCTCCTCAAGATGTTGGTGTGCGATTCAAGTCCCGCTCTGCACCTTCAAAATGCTTCATCCCCAAAAATCTTATTCATACCTACCAAGGGCACTCCAAAGGTGTTTCTGCCATTCGTTGGCTTCCACAGTCTGCACATTTACTTCTTTCGGCTGGAATGGATTGCCGTGTCAAGCTTTGGGAAGTGTACAATGAGAAAAGGTGTATTCAGACGTACACCGGTCACAAGCAAGCTGTGAGGGATATTGCATTCAACAATGATGGAAGCCGATTCTTGTCTGCGGGCTATGATCGATTTATTAAGTTATGGGATACGGAGAAAGGAGAATGCATATCCAGGTTTACAAATCGGAAGGTGGCGTATTGTGTAAAGTTCCATCCGGAGGAAAGCAAACAACATTTGTTTGTGGCTGGAACTTCCGACAAGAAAATTGTTTGCGTAAGTTTTTAAGATTAGGCTCTGAATTATTTTGCGCCATACCTTCCCACCAGGGTATCCAAGGTATCCGGGAGACCCCCCTGGAACGTCGGGCGACCGACACCCCCTTTGGAAAATCTGAGAATTCCAGTGGGGAAGGTATATACCCTGCCCCGGCGAAGCCGGGGCAGACCCCCCTACGCCCAGTGGCGGTGGGAAGGTAAAAATGCCTGTAATTTTTTAAAACGTATTATTTACTTTTTAAAGTGGGACACACGATCAGGTGATGTCGTTCAGGAATATGACCGTCATCTTGGAGCTGTCAACACTATAACATTCGTAGACGATAATCGTCGTTTTGTTTCAACATCAGACGACAAGTCACTCCGGGTTTGGGAATGGTAAGTGTTGAATTAAATTCTAGCATTTGATGCTTTTTTATAGCCATACTAATTACATCTATTGGGAATGTATTGTGTTTTGAAAATACTTTCACGAAGTCAAAGTAATGCGTTTTGCTCAACAGCTTCTAACTGATTAATTTTTGCACTTTTAGGGATATTCCAGTTGACATGAAATATATCGCTGACCCTACCATGCACAGCATGCCTGCAGTGACTTTGGCTCCGAATCAGAAATGGTTGGCCTGTCAGAGTATGGACAACAAAGTCATGATTTTCACGGCTTTGAATCGTTTCAAACTTCACCGGAAGAAAACCTTCAAAGGCCATATGGTAGCTGGATACGCTTGTCAGCTGGACTTTTCTCCTGATTTGAGGTAATAGCCCTGCGAATATTGTCAAAACTTTATATATTTGTTTTAATATTTTAATTTAAATCGCATATTTCTGATGGCGTTTTACTTTATTTCAGTTACTTGATATCTGGCGACGCGGACGGGAAGGTTTTTGTGTGGGATTGGAAGACAACACGAATATTCAGCAAGTGGAAGGCTCACGACAATACTTGCATTAGTGTCCTGTGGCATCCGTACGAAACCTCCAAAATCGTCTCCGCAGGCTGGGATGGGCTAATCAAGATGTGGGATTAATCCGTTTATAATTTGTTGGACTCAGATCCCTCTGTACTTGACAGTAATTCAAATGGAGGAGATTATTAAATTGTGTACGAATTTTATTTGCTAAAATTATTTTAAATAAATATTATCAAATTTACAAAGAATTCGAAGATGGATTTTGAAATTAATTATTAACCTGCTGAACATTCAGTCGTCAACATTTCATTTGAATTTATGATTCATTCTTTAATTATGAAGACCGAGTATATTTGCCACAGCACCGCACCGCGCCAGCGTCTGCAACCTAACAAACATTGCATTAATTTTTACGATACTCCGTTTGTCTCCAGCTTAGTTCTAATGAATTTTTTGTTACCAAATTCCTTCCCTCTTTTTGTGGACGGGGCATTTAAATTCTAGTTAGAGAATCTAAGATGGGAGGAGATTCGTCTGAAAATGAGAAAGATAAACCAGCGCTGCTTGAAGATGTTGATTCTACTTCACAAGGTACATAATCAATTCTCAACTCAATTTGGCCTTTAACTTAAGCTAATTTTGCGAATTCCAGTCGATCAGCTTGTTCGACTTTCAATGGCGACAAGACCCAGTGGAGACATTATTGGCGTTAGTGAGTCTTCAAAAGATGAAAATGAAGTGAGGGTTGAGCCTGTGAAAGTTAGACGACACAAGAAGAGATCTGCACGTACGAGATCAGCCGGTGAGAATATAAGACAGGATCCTCTTGTGAGTACGGAACCAGAAGCAGATGTTTCAGAGCAAACTTCGACCGAGAAAGTAAAGGAATGCATAAAAGGAAAAGAAAGGGGAAAACGTAAACAATTGACCAAAACTCCAGCAGCTCTCACCATAACAGAAGCTCCACCTGTTCCCAGCAGATTTGAAGGGGCATGGGGTCCCTGGAAGCGTCTTGGACGATCCATGGTGTCAGCAGCATCTCAGCCGGTCCGCGCAAGCAAACATATGCTAAAACTAAAAATTACCGTTGTAATTGACGTCTTAATTATGCGCACTTTTCTAGATTACAAAATTAGCGTCAAGAATAGCCTCCCAATTATTTCTGAAATTTCCTGAGCCGTCTCCACAATCCAAACCAAAACCCTCGGATGCCTTAACTGATACTGAACCAGGATCCGAAACGTCAGTGTCAATTGAAACACCAATTAAAACACTTTCAAATGTACAAATTCGACCACCTCCTGTCCCCGACACGAAAAATCCTATTTCGACCCCAGCTGTCAAACTAGAACCGAAATTAGCACCTCCGCTTGTTAGAAAACCTGCGACTGCTGCTGTAACTCCTCACCCATTGTCATTTTTGGGGTTGCGCAGGCGTCGGGATGAGCACGGATTGAGGACTTTTAAAGTACAGATGGGAGTTCACTTCGTATTAAAAAATGAAAGCATTCGGAGGAATCCAAAATTGAAAGGAAAGGCGAGAGAGGAACGGGATGCGAAGAAAAAGGTGTTTAGTCTCAAATTATTGGACAAGGAGTCGGAGAAGAAGGAATCCGTTGTCGAGGAAGAGGAGCCGGTTCAATCTGAATTTGAATTTGAGCATCTTCTTCCATCCCAATATTATGCAAAAGCCATTAGTAAATACGACGCCAATACCACATTTGAGCATTTACGTCTGAAATCTAAAACTAATTACAACAATTTATTGGCTGAAAATGAAAGTGATTTTGGGCATTTGAATCAGACGTCCAAACCCCCACTTCGTGACTACAAACTGCAAACCGAAAGATTATTGACAGAGACTCAACCTGGTGACCCGGAATTCCCATATTTTCGCTACAAACCGCAAGTAAATCGTCGTCGAGCACATCCAGTGAAATATGAATTACATGAAAGTCAACTTTTTCACGGTGAACGCGAGCGCCTGACAAATATACCAATTTTAGAAGATGATGATGATGGGGAGTCTCGCAAAAAAGAATCAGATGGTCATTTTTATCCCAAAACTCCTTTCACTGCTCAATTTGCCCATCTTCTTCCAATTAGTAGTCGCTTTTGAATATAGTATGTAATAATCGCTCATTTTGATAGAAACTATTAAATATTTATTCAAAATTTTAACCATACAAATAATAATTTATTTACTCCATCCAACCACTTTTCGGCATTGGCCGCTTGCATCCTTCTGCAGACCATCCGCACAGGGTAGTCCCCCTCCGCTGACTACTGATTGTAATCTGATAACCGGGGCTTCCTCAAATTCAAATACCTTTTTGTCCGTGAGTTCAATAACGAGGTCAGGTGCATACGTAGTAGTCGCGTCATCCTCTAGGTCAGTGGCTGGAGGTGGCGGTAAACTTTTAGCGAAGCCCCCAATCGTAAAAATTACGAGTAAGAAAATCAGTGATGATTTCATCCTAGTTTGACGGATTTCTTTCTCCGGCACCGCACGTGTATGTGAAATGTGATTCTTTGGATTTAGATTTGTGAGATAAATATTTTCAAGAAACCGCAGCGTGGGAGAATGAAGGATTATTGCTCAGAATTGAATTTAACGAGCTGTGAAAAATGCTTTATGTCAGGAAATATGGTGTGGGAAATGAGAATGGAAAAACAGACACGGATTTTCACCCTAATTTCTTATTCTTCCTCTGCAACAGGTTTTGTACACGAGTAATGCATGGTCTTTATAGAGCCATTACCGTTTGACAGACCAGACGAGTCTCACCCTTGACAAACAAGTTCTTTTCTTACCGTTTGTATTGGGATTAACGTCATCTTAATAGGTTAGGTTAGGTTGCAGTTGCAAACCTTGTCAAAAATGATAATTTGTCTAAAATATTCAATGCTTTTTATAATTGGATGAGCGTAGTTAGTGAATCGAATTTTTTATTCTTGGGCTGCAAAAGATTTATTTTTTTGAAAATTTTAATGAGTTTATTGTTCTAGTCGTTCAATTTCCTTGATTTTGTCTAGTAGTCCGGAGATGTGGTCACGGTGTATACTCCGCGTGTGCTAAAATGTTAAACATAAAAATCGATGCATTTAGAATACAAATCGAATTCAAAAGCACGTGCTGCAATTTGAAATAGCTAAACTTACGTTGTTGGGCAATACTCTCCAAAGAGTGATTCGGCATTATTGGCAGCATAAGCGCGGATGGATGTGTCCAAGATTGACTTTGCGAAATAAGCTACTGCGAGATTGTGGCTGCAGAAATCTACGACACAAACAAATCTTGAATACAAACATATTTACAAACTCAAAATGGTAATTTATCAAATGGGCTTCGAACCATCAGTTCCATCTCCGCATCCAGGCTGTGGAGCCTTGCCTCCATTAACGTTGAAATCAGCATGACCAATGTTGCCATTGTAACCGTAGCCACCAGCATTCGTGTGAACGATGTCTACGAAAGCCGCATCGGAGTCATCCAATCGAACACTCTTCAAAACACCTTGATACAGAGGACCAGCTGGATCGGTACCTGGAGCGGAGAACACGTCAATTGTTTTAGCCGTACTTTCAATTATTTCAATTTTGGCAATCTATAAATTTGCGTGTCTAACAAACATACCAGTGATACGTCCGATTAACTTGCTGGTCACTTGCTTGTAGTACAGGCCAGCCATTCCACAAGCATGAGCACCCAAACTCTGGCCAACCAAATGAACGTTTTGTACTCCGACTGTTAATTGACCATTGTTTTCCAGAAAACTGAGGAATTCCTGGATCCTTCGTCCAACGGTGTTGACGTTACCCTTGGCGGCTGCGTACAATTGAATCACAAATAATTCAACTCCGGTTTGTGGGAATTTGGCCTTGTTTCCGGACAAGTGGCCCCAGTCTGCGACGATGATGTTTGCTTCTGAGGCAAACCCGGCCGTCAAGTAGGCTAGAGGTCAATGGGGTCAAAAATTAGCACAATTATAAATTTTTTCATGGAAATGGATGGTTTCAGTTTGAAAAAAATGCATTTAGTTCCTACCGTCCTTGATAGCTTGATCCGTGGTATGGTTTTGAAGGAAACCACTCGTGTAGAGAATGATGCGTTTGTTTGTATCAAAACGAGAATTGCGGACAGAGTTGATGTCATTGTACACAAGACGTTCCTTATCAGCTGGATTTCTGGCAAAATTTAAAGACATGTTGAAATGTACAATCTTATTAAGTATATTCTACACAATGCTAACTATATCCGATGGTACACTTACGATGGGTTGGAGTACAAATAAAATTCAATCAGATTTGGATCACTGGAAACACCTTCAATGGCCTGGGTTTCTGCTTCCTCCGACCGAACGACGCTCGGCGTCGAAAATGGGAGGAAGGAACAGGAAATGAGGATTAGGGCTAACGTTGAAAATGCCATTTTTGAAAATAAAACTTGTACAATGAAATACGAAGCTAATATTTGATCAAATTACAAATGGGCTGTGGACCGGGACTGACTGCGGATTCCAAATAATGTGCTTATATACCTGAAAGTATTTCCATATTGCAGCAATTTATTTAATTTTAGCCTGAATTGATTTTGACAACTAATTTTGATGTATTTATTGATCAATTCGTTTGGCCAGTGCAGTGCAGTGGCTACATCCTTATTGCAAGTATATACACTCATATCCCGGGTTGTAAATCATATTTGAATTTTTTGAGTCAACTAAAAAAGTAATCATTGGACCCTTGCGTCAATAAAAGCCATAAAATAAGGATAAAGGTTAACCCGCAAATATTAATTTATTCCTCGTGCCGTCGTCGTCGTGCCCGTGGGTGGCTCCGCCGCGGTGGTGGTGAAATTTGTGTGCAAGGTGGAAATAATATCAAATCAGTCAGTGGTCAATGTGGTCATGAGCCATGGGACGGGATTCATCGACTTCAATTCGGTTTTCAAATCCTGCATTTGCTTCTCAAGTTCATCACTTCATATCCTTAATCCATAATCAGTCATTCGGCTGAGCTTTTGTGTCAGACTCAGGCCGTAAGTGCAAAGTAAACAAGATTTGACATGGATCAAACTTCTGGGAATGAGTTAATTATTTTCGGCTCGGCCGATTAACGATAATCTTGCATTATGGGATTAAACGCTCCTGTCGAGCGCGGGGGCGCGGCGATATCACTGCAAAAATGTTTAAAATATTCGTAATGCTAGTTCAACAAAGCACATTCGTGAAGCAATTTGCAAAACCAGTTTTCAGCTCAATTGGAGAACCACAATAATAAGTTAACGCGAGTAATTATTGTGAAAAAATATAATCTCAGTACAATTAAGCTTGTACTATTCGCATTTGAAAATAAACATGCAATGACTTGCGTCACAATTCACACACCGCGCGCAGGGGCATCATTCATTGTTGTTTTACAGAATACATCATAAAATTATGTTTGAATATGAAGGCTGGCTTTTATTTGATTAATCGTGTAGGTGACATTCATTGCAAGTGGGTGTTTGTGTGAGTAAGCACGCCAAGACAATGCATTTTCTTACGAGGGGAATAATCGGCGACTGGCCAATGGACAGGCCGTCCGCTTTCACCAACCAGTTATCACTGGTCAAATTCCCACGATCATCCGTGGGAATTTGTGGCATATTATCATTGCAATCCTTAAATTAATTACGCCAAGAGGAAACTTGATGAGAATATTGACTGACTGCCCAAGTCCAGCACGAATGCGACAGGGGAACTACCAAGAAACCTTTTGATGTAGGTGTAATTAGAATGACGTAGTACATAATGTATGTATATACATTAATGAAAACCACACAGTTATTTATTTCATTCCGATTTGCTGCTCTTCGACTTCCATAAGCAGAGGAGTTTTAAACGAGGCTGTTTAGAAAGCTGTAGCTGGTCCGTGTCATAACTAAAGAGATTCCATTCATTGATTAGAGGTAATTTGAATTCAAATTGGTATTAATTTTCGAATAATCAATTCAAAAAATCGAATTCTTTGGATTTTAGCACTACATTTAATGTACATTAATATAAAAATATGACATTAATTCATTGAATCAGATGGGAAATATGGGTGCATCCAAATCCACCACAGATGAACTCAAGATCGCGATTGGTGACCGAATCGGTATGTCCTTCAACCAAGGGGACTTGGAACATGAACAGTACGGGAGAGCCTTGAATGTTTCCGGTATAATCCCACTCCTGTGCCCCTTCGGAACCTACAAAAGGCCCCCTGTCCTCCAAGAAAAAGAAAAACTAAACATCCTCGTCCGAAAAATGACGGCTGAGAATACATTTTGGGAGGATGAGTTGGACGAAGAGATTTCATCCAAATTACGAGATTTCATCCTATTCGGAGCCCACACCCTCAACATTGACGACATTGAATCCAATCAGCTGTTAACCTACATCCACTTCGTAATCCTCATATTCGCCGTTGATGACCTCTGCGATCAATTGACCGAGGGTTCCAGCAAGTCCCTAAAATACAATGATATCAAGAAAATGAATCAATTCCTCATTGATATTTTTGATGGGGTGTACGCGAGTGTGGAGGAAATGCCGAATCCGATCAAAGCCATTGAGTGCATGAATGCATTCATTTGGAAGACGAAAACTATGTGTGAGGATTTCGTACCTGGATGGGCGGAGAAAAACAAATGGGTCAAACAGGAGTGGGTCAATACCCTCAGCAGTTGGGTTTTGTACACCGAAAAATCGGAGGAGTGTCAATTTTCGGACACGAGCCTCGTCCTCTTTTCTGCGTATCAGGCCGCGTCTTCCGGGTATTTGGAATTGGTGGCACTCATCAAGAATCTGACGATTAGTGACGAGGTAAGATGCAAAAATAGTCATATGTATATTGTGAATTGTAAACTAATATAAAATAGCCTAAATCTAACATAAATACAACACTATTATGGACTGACATGCAAAATATGTGTATAATAATACATTCGCAGATACGAGAGGACATCTTGTTCCAGCGCATGCGTCAAGCTGGAGGAAGTGTGTCGAATCTCCTGAATGATTTATTCGGATTGGAAAGGGACATGAAATTGGGTCAGATAACGGATTCCACGATCCTAAGAAAAGTTGTGGAAAAGGGCATGGATTTGCAGGATGCGGTGGCTGCTGCTGTGAAGAATCTGTGTGACGAAATCAATGATGTCAAATTGTGTGCAAATAAATTGAGGGCCTGCTACGGGGAAGATAAGGACTTGGAGGAATACATTATTTCCTTGGAGCGGATGTTGGATGGGCAACTCTACTGGTATGAACACACGGAGCGGTACAAGGAATCCAACTTGAAAGTAGTTAAGGTTTAATTAATTATAGTAAAGTCATGCCATTATTTGCATTTAGCTTGTGGTTCTTTGCAATTTTATTAACTTCTTTTCTAATTCGATCTTGTTCATTGGTTTAGTTAAGTTCTCAATAAATGCAAAATTATGCGCAAACCTACGCACCAAATTTGTCATCGTTGCCAGTACGACTCTTGGCTACTTGTTTACCCAAAATATTAAAATCCATTCCCAGGCAAATGCAAATCACAAGATTATTGATCACGTGTAGTACCATCTAGAATACTGTATAATATTCAAAAATCACCTACAAAAATGGGAGCTGTTCTTGCAGTTTGCAGCGTTGCATCTTTGGCTTGCTGCTGTGGTAGTGCCGCATGTAGTCTTTTTTGCGCCTGTTGTCCCGCCTGCAAGAATTCTACATCCACACGTGTCATGTATGCCATTATGCTCCTCGTGACCTCGATCACCTGTTGCCTCATGCTGACACCGGGATTGGCTGACGAACTCAAATCCGTCCCCTTCTGCGGCGGCGCCTTGGAGTGTGAAAGGGTCGTCGGGTACTTGGCCGTCTACCGCGTCTGTTTTGCAGTCACCATTTTCTTCCTCGTCTTGAGCCTCTCAATGGTCCAAGTCTTCTCATCCAAGGACCCAAGGGCCGGACTACAAAACGGATATTGGGGACCCAAGTGGCTCGTTTTGATTGGATTGACGACCGGAGCATTTTTCATTCCAGAATCCCCAAACTCCACTTTTGGAAAAACATGGATGTACTTTGGAATGATCGGTGGATTCGTATTTATCCTCATTCAGCTGGTTCTCATTGTGGATTTTGCTCATCGGTGGGCGGAGTCTTGGTTCCGACAATACGAGGAGACGGGGTTGAGAAGTTGGTATGCGGCACTAGCACTTTTTACGAGTTTGAACTACATCGCCGTGATTACAGCCACCATTTTCCTTTGGATCTTGTATGCTTCACATGATGGATGTGGATTGAATCAATTTTTTGTGATTTTGAATTTGGCGCTGTGTATTATCATGAGTATTTTGAGTGTATTACCGGTCGTACAGGATAAGCAGCCAGCTTCTGGGCTCCTA